>JAODAL010007388.1:0-125561 GCA_025379985.1 Phyllomedusa bahiana
CAATAACTTTTCTGTATTTCCCCCATAGACCGAAGCGAGGGGCTTTTTGGCTCAATAACTTTTTTATACCTCTCCCCATAGACCTGGGCGAGGGGCGTTTTCAGTGATCAATAACTTTTCTGTATTTCCGCCATAGACCAGAGCGAGGGGCATTTTCTACGCTCAATAACTTTTTTATACTTCTTCCCATAGACCTGAGCGAGGGGCGTTTTCTATAGTCAATAACTTTTCTGTACTTCTACCCATAGACCTGAGCGAGGGCCGTTTTCTATGGTCTATAACTTTTCTGTATTTCCGCCATAGACCAGAGCGAGGGGCATTTTCTACGATCAATAACTTTTCTGTACTTCCACCCATAGACCTGAGGGAGGGGCGTTTTCTGTGCTCAATAACTTTTTTTACTTCTCCCCATAGACCTGAGCGAGGGGCATTTTCTGTGATCAAAAACTTTTCTGTACTTCTCCCCATAGACCTTGAGTGAGGGGCGTTTTCTGTGCTCAATAACTTTTTTTGTACTTTTCCCCATAGACCTGAGCGAGGGGCATTTTCTGTGTCCAATAACTTTTTTGTACTTCTTCCCACAGACCTGAGCGAGGGGCGTATTCTGTGATCAGTAACTTTTTTTGTACATCTCAGCTTTGGACCTTATCGAAAACCGAGGTCATCTAGAAACGATGGTATGATGACCAGATTGCTTGTGAGAGGACCTAACAGGTATGTCAGGTGTGGGAACTGGTCCCCGTGCCACAGGATAAGCTTCCGGCAGGGAGGATTGTGCACTTCCAATATGCAACCTACCAGAGGAAGAAGAGACAGCGATCTTCCTGGATTTGCTTGCCCAGGTTAGGACAGGTGGATCCAACATATGTTGAGGTTTGCATACAGCTTCTGGAGGACCAGTGGTCCCAACTGTGGACAACTCTCCACCACTTTCGGGAGTTGCTGAGCAACACACCCGGAAGGGTCAACCATTGTATCATATGGACACTGGGGATCACTCCTCGATCCGGCGTTTAGCATATCTGGTCTTACTGGAGGTGTAGTAGCACATGCACCAGGAGATTTAAATGCTGAAGCTAGTGGTCATCCAAGCATCCAACAGCGCCTGGGCCTTGTCTGTGGTTCTCGTCCCAAAGAAATACCAGACCAGCCAGTTCTGTGTGGACTATAGGTGGCTCAACACTGTCACCGATGCGTACCCAATACTGCGAATCAAAGACCTTCTCGATCAGTTGGCCGGGGCCCAGTACCTGACCATCATGGATCTGAGCCGGGGATATTGGCAGATTCACCTGACCTGTGAGGTACGGGAATGCTCCGCCTTTGTCACCCTTTTGGGAATGTATGGGTCCACTGTCATGCTATATGTTATGAAGAATGCCCCTGCCACTTATCAGCAGATAGTCAACACGCTGTTAAAGATACTTGAAGGGTACAAGGCCATGTACCTGGATGATATTGCTGTCTTCAGTCCCACTTGATGCAGGTGCTCGGGAAAATCTGACAGACAGGCTTGACCATTAAGCTGGGAAAGTGCCAGCCGAGCATGAGTGAGGTCCACTACCTGAAAAAGTGGATGCTAGCGCATCCTGGCCCAACCTCATGACCAAGAAACAGGTGATGTCCTTCCTGGGTACCGCTGGACACTATAGGAGGTTCGTTCCACACTGTAGGAGCCTGGCAAAGACCCTGATGGACTAAACCAAGAAGAGGTTGCCCTCTGCAGCTTATTGGACAAAGATTGTGAGACAGCCTTCCAGGCACTGAAGGCCACCCTTTCCGGCTTCCTAGTATTAAAAGCTGCCAACTTCACCCAGCTGTTTCTAGTACAGACCAACGCCAATGACTGGTTTCAGTGCAGTACTCAGCCAGGTGGACTCAACAGACCGGAAACACTCCATTATGTACCTGAGCCGGAAGCTCCCGATAAAGGAGTTTTCCTATTCCATGATGGAGAAGAGATTCATGACAATAGCGGGGGCTCTGCAGCCATATTCATGGTGGAGACAAACCATATACCCCTCAGCTAGTTACTGACCGTCTTCAGAACAAATGAGAGGTTGCTGCGCTGGAGCCTGGTGCTCCAACAGTACCACTTCACCATTCACTGCAAGAAAGCACGAGACCATGGTAATCCTGACGTACTGACAATGGGGGCTGGCGGACAGGCACACGGGGGAACACTGGAGCGCCCTCTAAAAGGAGGAGGTGTGATGAATGTAACAATTTGATCTAAGTTGATCACTGGGCCATGTGAGGTCAACACTCCTGTGCATAGGAAGTAAGCCCTCACCAGGAGGTGTCGTTTCAAATGGCTTTTACTATTCATTTCACACGTCCAGCAGACTTCTTAGAACCTAAAGCAAAAACCTTTGGTTAGTCAGGGTTAAAAGGCTTGAGCCAGACAATCGGGGTCCAGTGTTTCATAAACAATTATGGAATTGCTACACGTCGTACCTGCATACCAGTTGCATATTTGAGAACTCGGGAACGGGACGCACGCACTCCTGAGTCTCACTCTTTTCCCCAACCCAGGGGTGGGGACCTATGGAGAACTGCTAGCAGAAATCTGATAGCAAAACCGTGTTTGGTATCAGAACATAGATGGGGCTCAGTCGGCCTCTCTGGGAGAAGTTATGACCCATTTTCGTTTAAGGATCAAGCACTTGGCGCAGAAGGGAGGGGCACATCAAACTATCCCAGGGGTGTGAGCAGGTGTGATCATCTAGGGTTAAAAGCCATAGCTGACTGTTGTCTTTTGATGGGGGTTATGTCCTACTATCATATGGGAAGGAACCAGGAACTCGCTTGCATCACACGCCCCCAACTGACAGCACAGTACTAAGGCCTCATACCAGGTAACTGACTTGTACCTTGTCCTCTTTCTGTTGTTTGTAACCCCATGTCTGGCTTTGCATATCTGACCTTTATATATCTCTGTATTCAATGTTTATGTAGTGTCTTGTCTAGTGTTCCCTTAAAGGGGTTGTCTCACTACAAAGATCATAGTTTAAAATGACGGGACTAAAAATGTCTGTCTTAGGAAACCATTAGCTATGGTTTATGAGAACGGGCAGCTTTATGGATGCATAGCAATAGTGCTAAAGCCCAGGTCGGAGTTACACCCAGATAATGTGTTACTGGCTGTCGGCTGAGTGGTACATCCCGCCCAGGTTGCAGACCGGAGCGAGCACAGTATGTCGATGCAATGCATAGGTCATAAACAGGAGCGTGGATAGCATGTTAAAGCAGCATAGTGCAGGGATGAGCACTCAGGTGTGCAGTCCCACGTAAATCACAGACAAAACACAGCTGTACTTTGTAGTCCCACGTAAATCCCTTTTGTGACTCAGATGCGCAGTCCCACATAAATTACAAACAGAGAGAGAACACAGCTGTACTGTGCAGTCCCACGTAAAAGACTGTGACAGATGTGCCATCTCATGTAAACACAAACAGATAAAGCGTATAGTTTTGTTCTGCAGATTTATAGCAGTTAGAGGTATAATAATCTGCAAGATATATCACTATATCACTACGTCAAATGGCCATTGTAGTTACAAAGTATGTAGAGAGAGCGAGAAATTTAGATATACACTATTGAGTTATACTTAGCTTTTCACTTCCAATGGCTCCTTAGGTTATGTCTACACAGCAAATACTAAAATGCCATCATATTTTGGATGGCATTTTGTCATTTGCTGTGTGCAAATAGCCTTAGTCTCGGATAGCTGAGAACCTCTCCCTTACCCCAGCTCACACATAATGAATCATCACGTGCAAACAGTATGGGGTATGTCTGCAAAGAGTGAAGGTACTCCCTGCTGGGAGGAAAAACACACCCCTCTATTTCACAAGCTCTGCTTGGCAACTAACACAAAAGGCTGCCAAATGCTGTAGCGAGACAACCCCAGTACTAGCCCCTGTGTATAAGAAGGACATAGTCACCTCTATACAGGTCACTAGTGGTGGCCACACATGGGATATTGTGTACAGTACTGGCCCCTGTGTATAAGAAGGACATTGTCACCTCTCTACAGGTCACTAGTGGGGGCCATACACATGGGATAATGTGTACAGTACTGTCCCCTGTGTATAAGGACATAGTCACCACTTGCCAACTTTTGAAAGTGGTCATCAGAGAGATCGGAAGCTACCCAAAAATTTACATAGACCATACCCTATTTATATCACATCCCACCCCTTCACAGAAAGGTCACGCCCACTGCCAAATGTGTAACAGCTCTGAAAGAAAGCTAATTGAGGGGTATGCCGTCACCCTGCTTTCCTGGATGTTGGATATCCTGTTCAGCATCCAGGAGAGCTGGGAGATACTGCTAGACTGTGCCTGAACCTAAACCATTACACTACAACCAATATTTCCACCATACAGTGACCATATATTGGTAATTACCAGTGTACACAGGCTCTGCAGACTATATATTACCTCCATACAGTGACCATATAGTGATAGACACCAGTGTACACAGGCTCTGCAGACTATATATTACCTCCATACATTGACCATATAGTGGTAGATACCAGTGTACACAGGCTCTGCAGACTATATATTATCACCATATAGTGGTAATTACCAGTGTACAAAGGCTCTGCAGACTGTATATTACCTCCATTTAGTGGTAATTACCAGTGTACACAGACTCTGCAGACTGTATATTATGTTGATACATTGACCATATAGTGGTAGATTCCAATGTACACAGGCTCTTCAGACTCTATACTACCGCTATACAGTGACCATATAGTGGTAGATACCAATGTACACAGGTTCTGCAGATGTTTAAAGGATTACAGTGTACTTATATCTAGGGACTCACCAGAGACATCTTTCCCTTTTCTTCTCCATCCTGTCCAGACAATTTTGGTGATACCAAATTTGTAGAGTTTTTGCAATGTTTTACGACTTTAAAAAAAAAATTCTCCCCTTTTTTTGTGTTGCTGCCGCAATAACTTTTATTTGCTTTTCAATATATGGCTCTGAGTGAGGATCTGGTTTTTGCCGGCTGAAGTGTAGTTTTCACTTGTACCGTTTTGGGAGACATGCAACTTTTGATCATTTTTTATTCCAATTGTATGAGAATGCATAATGACCAAAAAACACAGTTTTGCCGTTGAAAATGTTTTCCCTCTATGGAGTTCACTGTATTGGATAACTGATGTTATGTTTTAATAGATGGGACGTGTCGATGACAATTATGTGTAACTTCTATATTTTTGGTTTTGATTTGTATCAAATCAGAACCTCTATCCCTAAAGCTTTGCCTAACAAATGTCAGCTACAACTAACCCTAATACAGAAAATGTCTCTAGGATCCAAAGACTTACATTGCATAGCAGAGCAGGAACTAGACAAAAACACCAAACTGATATTCTCAAGGACTATGAACTCTAGAACATGGCCTAACGAAACTAATACAAGAAACAACAACATACTACAACTTGACACAACTGAACTAGACAATAGAATTCCAGAAGCAGTTATTTGACATATCAAGACTAGACAGGAGACCTTGCAGTATACTCTGCAATCAGACCACCAAAATCAAATGATGTAGGTCATAAGTTTTAGCTGGGCAGCCAGGTCAACTGACATGCAAGGAATAAAAAAAAAATTGGTATCAGATAATGTATCAACCTGCAGAATGCAGATAACATGTCATTTATACTGCATAGTGAATGCAATAAAAACCAAACCTGCTCAAAAAACGGTGTACTTGCAGCTTTTTTTCTTGTTTCACACCATGAACAACTTTTTTGGGGGTTTCCCAATATAATATGTGATCAAGTATAACTTGTCCTGCAAAAAAAAGCCCTTATACATCTATATTGATGGTAAGATAAAAATGTTATGGCTCTTCGAAGGCAGGTAGCGAAAAATGACCACAATATGAGCAAAAATCCCTTCAACGAGAAGAGATTAAGAGTTATAGGTGTTGCCTCACCATGTTGTTTCACTGAGCCACAAGCAGATTTAGATTCATGCTTCCTGTCACTTCCCTATCATGATATGGGTTGTTCTGTAGCGGACATGAGCGCAAGAAATCTTATCTTTGAGTTCTGAAGCTCTCTGTTCTATAGATAATAAGTAATGACTCCCCTTTGTTTGTTAGAGATAACACACTGTGCTCTCAAGCTGCCTGTGGGGGGACGCCACTCCCTGCTCTCAGATAAGACAAAGAGCACATAGAGAAGAGGAGAGCAGGAAGGTAACCAGAGAAACCTGTGTGCACTCAGAGTAGACAAAATCTATCATCTCTTCAACAAAGCAAAATAAAGCAATATATTTGGAAAAAGTCTTCATTTACCATTCCCTACTTGTTAAAAGCTAATCTTTGTATTGAGACAACTCATTTAACTTGCCATTCCCCAATACCCCTCCTAACTTTTTTTGAAGTCTAACTTCCAGTTCGTCGTCACTTCTGGTTGACGTCTCTAACAATAGTGAAATCAACTGGAAACAATTCTGCGTCCGGAATGATGAGGCCTCATTGGACCAGAAGTTTTCCTGCATCAGGAACAAGGAGGAACTACGGGCACCAGGAAATGGTATGGTAACCCACACAAGACTTTTTTTTTTTTTTTAAAAACAACCTTAGGTCTGGCATAGGGTTACAGCTAGAGAAAAAAAATTGGGTTCAGGACATCAGATACCCAAATTTTTTCACAAGTTTTGTCGAACCAATTTCAAACCTAACAGAGCCCTAGTTGAGCAACACAAATAGGCACCAATCACTATCCAGTTTCTTTAATACCTGTACAGTACAAAAAGTTAGGGATATTTATGGCTTTTGGTTAAAATTTCAGGATGAACATAAAATGTATTTTTGTAAATGCACTAAATGATCCATCTCTTCCCTTTAGACGCACTCGTCCTACTGTTGAGTGTTTCAGGACTTTTTGCACAACTTGCTGATCTCTAACAAGGAGCTTAATGGAAAAATTCCCAACAGGTGATTGGTCCCTGAATCACCCAATAAATTTAGGGGAACAGTTTTAATTTGGATTTAAACCATCCTCCTCATCCTGCTGTTCACATCGTGACATGATGAGACCAAGACAACACCTCACAATTGATCAGCTGGACCTCACTATTGCCAGGCTTCAAGCAGGATGCTCTCAGATGGAATTGGCCACTGAGCTTAGAGTGTCATCAGCAAGTTGTATCAGAGATAGAAAGAGACTGGAAGAGTCACAGAAAGGCAAAGAGGTGGACATCCTTTGACTCCATCACACACTGATGAGCGTTTCATTGTAAGCAATGCCCTGCAGAGCCGGATGATGAATGCTGCACAACTCCAGAGAGGTTTGAGGGAGGTGAGAGGCACCAAGTGTCACATCAGACCATTCATAACCGCTTACATCAGCGAATAACACTCGACAACCCATCAAAAGTATGTGGACAAGCACCGTATCAACCAATGACTAATCCATTGCTCCAATCAGATACAGGGTTAAGACATACACCAAAAGGAAGCAAATCACGCTGGTTCATGAGAGAACCATCTAGTGTAATATATGTGACTGGGGTAAAAACTATTGGATATGTAAATGTAATGGCCAACAATTAAGAAACTTTAGAGATAGGATTTCAGTGAGGACGATAATATGTGTCACATAAAATCAAGCCAACAGGACCTGAGTGCTGGTGCTATGACTCAGTAATCGGTGCGGCCGCTTGTCCTCCACCCCCGCACTGCGAGCTGATCACTGCGATCGCTCCTTCATGTGGATGATCAGCTGTAGCCACTAGATGTCTCTACTGCTCCTCTCATCTATCTAGAACACCGGACATCACTATCACTGCGACAAACCAGCCAAGAACGCAGTATGTGTGAATTCTATATTTTGTGTTCGTGATTATTAACCGGTGCCAGACTGGGTCGCTTACCCCTCCTCCTGACCAGGCTCATTTTTATTTCGTTTAGTACATGTGGGTTTGATTACCCTACTAATTATTTTGCCTTTTTTCCTTTGATACATGAGGAATGATTTTTATGTAATTTTTACATTACATTTTTTTTTTAAATAATATGAGGGAAAATAGGGAAAAAAAGTATTTTTAATGTAATTTAACGTAATTTTTTTTAAAAAAAATTCGTAATTGTGTCACTTTTCTGTTACATGCATTTATATGTAAGTGATATAAAGTTTTAGGGTGGTCAGGGATGGGACTAAAATAAATTGTGGGGTTCTTTGTCTTTCTGCCTCCCACAAAAAAAAATGGAATAAAAAACAAACAAAAAGATGCATTCTCTCCAAATTGGTACCAAAAATAGCTAGACCTCGCCCAGCAAAAAAAGAGCCATTACACAGCACTGAGAGTTGTAAGGGTCTGTTCACACGGCATCTAGCTGTGAGTACCAAGACGCCGGGTGTGTTTGGCCTCTGTGCTGGCCAGCAGAAACTTCTAAAACACTCTGGGCCAGCTTTTATATCCTCTCTCACTTTCCCCGGCACGTAAGCACAAGGAAGACGTGACATGTCACTTCTTTTTCCCAGTGCGCAGTGGAATGGCTATTTCTGTAAACCTGGGGACCCCTCAGGTGTGGAGAAAGCAGTCTTCTCACTAGCGTCTTTTGACAGCGGGATCTACCACTATCTCTTAGTGAGGTCTAGGGTGTTAATATTTCTCGCCGGTCCTAATCGCTCGATCAGCTCATCCACCTTGGGCATAGTGAAGACATTAACCACATATATTTCCATTCACCATTTGGTTTGGTCACTAACAAAATGGGACTTGACCACCCACTTTTGGACCTCTCAATCACCCCCTGGTCTATCATTCTCTGGACCTCTTTAAAAGTGACCTCCCAGCAGACCTCAGGGATCCTATAGGGTTTTAGATCTACTCTCACTTGGGGATCTGTAAGGATCTCGTGGTCTATCACATAGGTACGGTCGGAGATTTCCGTGAACAGGTCTAATTTCCTCTGCAGTAGTTCCATATACTGTTTTTTTTTGGGAGAGGGGCAGATTCTTTTTAACAGCTTCTATGTATGCCTCTGATTCAGTCACCAGGCAAAAAGCCTCTAGAGTTTTATTCGATTGACGTGGTAGATGTTCCCTGGTTGATGTATCCTATAATTGACCTCTCCCAATTTTTCCACTATCTTGTAAGGACCCTCCCACTTACCTAGAAACTTGCTCTCAACGGTGGGTACTAACACTAGTACCCGATCTTCTGGATTAAACTCTCTCGGTGGGGCAGTCCTACTATAGATCCTGGCATGGGCCTCTTTGGCTTAGAGAAGATGCTCCTTTACAGTTGGCAACCTGGACATCCTTTCCTACACCTGGTCTACGTGTTCCACCACGCACTTATAGGGTGTGACCTCACTTTCCCAGGTTTCCTTTCCTACATACAAGAGACCCTAGAATGCCTGCCATACAAAAGCTCAAAGGGTGAAAACTCTGTAGAGGATTGGGGCATAACACTAACTATTGATGAAGATATCACCACCAAAAGTCCTTAGTCAGTCAGAGAAATGAAATTAGAAAGGAAAGACTTCATAAAGCATAACTTTTAATAAATATGCAATGAAAAGTCAAGCTTAGTAACTACCCTATGTCAGGGCATACAGTGCAAGTAATTGCCCAAACAGGGGCATGAGGTAGGGGAGCCTCACTCTAAAAGTCCCTAGGAAAATTATATTCTTCCCCTAACCTAATAAAAGGGGACTCGCCCTCATAGGGGCGTCAATGTCAGGAGCCTAGCCCTAAGGCTATGTTCACACGGCTTAACTGCGGGGCGTAATTCCGCCCCGCAATTACGCCGTGTGGCCGGGAGCGGGGCGGGAGCGGGGGAGCGAGCAGGGGGCCGGCACTTCGCCGGCCCATAGACAGTCATTGCTAGCGACGCGTATTCGCCGCTAGAAAGTGACCTGTCAATTATCTCCCCCCTCGGCGTATTCGCCGAGCAGGGAGAGGAGACATAATGCATAGTTCTCTATGAGAACTGTGCATTACCGTAGTTACTGGGACGGATTCAGCCCGTAATTGGCGCACTTCGGCGCGTAATTACTGACTGAATTACGTCCCAGAATAAGCCGTGTGAACATGGCCTAAAGCAAACAATACCCTAGATATCCCTCAGGTCCTAGCTCCTAAAAATAAATACCCTAGATATCCCTCAGGTCCTAGCTCCTAAAAAAAATACCCTAGATATCCCTCAGGTCCTAGCTCCTAAAAAAAATACCCTAGATATCACTTGGGTCCTAGCGCTAAAATAAACAATATCCTAGATATCCCTCGGGTCCTAGCGCTAAAATAACCAATATCCTAGCTATCCCTCAGGTCCTGCCAGGACCTGAGGAGTATCTAGGGTACTGGTTATTTTTCGGCTAGGCTTCTGACAGGGATGCCCTTATCATAGCAAGTCCCCTGCTTTTCCTAGGGACTTCTAGGGTGAGGATTAGGGCACCTCTCTAATCAAGAATAACTAATAAGGTAAGAGACAGTCCCAATCCTGCCCATCGTTCTCTACCACTTTTCTCAGTATGATCTTCAGGTATTATTAAATCACTCAACTAGGCCTTCCGTCTGAGGGTTGTAGACCTATGGGCGCAACTGTGTGACCTTTAACACCCTGCACAGTTCTCTCATCACTTAAGACATGAATTGGGTTCCCTGGTCCGTTAGGATCTCCATGGGAATTCCTGTTCGGGAGAAGACATAAAATAGCTCCATTGCAATATTTCTGAACAAGGGGTTTCATATGTGGACAGCCTTGGGGTAACGGGTGGCGTAATCAACAATTACCAGGATGTTTTGATGTCCACTAGCTGACATCACCAATGGCTCTACCTGATAAATTGCTATCCTTTCAAAGGGGACCTCAATGGTTGGTAAACAAACCAGAGGGTTAAGGAAGTGTGCAAACTGGGAAGAGACCTGGCAAATGGGACAAGATGAACAGTAATTCCTACTCTCCCAGTAACATGCTGGTCAATAGAAATTCAAGGACTTTCTTGACCGTATTGTCTGCCTATAGCAGACCCCCCAACATATAGGAGTGAACTATATCTGGAAGATTTACAGACAAGCAAAGAAGTGGACTCCATCACACACTGATGACTGATGACTTGTAAACAATGCCATGTGGAAATGGATGATAAATGCCTCACAACTCCAGGCACGTCTAAGAGAGAAGAGAGGCACCAAGTGTCATTCCAGACCATTCGTAACCATTTACATCAGTGTGGTCTGCGTGATAGGCAACCTAACTACACCACCAGCGTGCATTGGCCAGGGAGCATATACGCTAGATGAAGGACCAGTACTGTTCAGTGATGAAAGTCGATTCACTCTGAGCATCAATCAGGTCAGGTACAATAATGATGAAAGGACAACAAATATCAGAGAGATTGCTCAGCACTCCTTGCGAGTAAATATCTTCAGTTTCATTTTATCAATCTGAAGCACCAGAAAACCGTTGTTACCCTGGGGTCTGTCCATTGTTCCACAAATTTATAATGTTATAAATTCATATGTTCTGGTTTTATACAAGCATTCAAATTATTGGATTATTCTTGGAAATGATGAGAGGGAATGAGTAAATTAACTTATCCAAAAACACAATTACCACGCCCTTAAAAAAAAAAAATTACAAAACTACAAAGAAATAAATAAATACATAAAATTAAAAGTTTTATTATGAATAATACTAAAAGTAAATAAAAGGACAGAGGTGCACTATGTAACATCCCAGGTAAGTACCCAAGCAATATTCTAACTTTATGACAAATCGAATGTACAGCGCCCTGGATTTAAAGGCACTTAAAAATAAATAATAATAATAATAATAAAGTATCCATTTCAGAATTCTTGTAAACTCCCCTCATGCACAATGCACATACAACATAAGTAAAAGAATCAATACTATAAATGATAGGGAGGATACAGACCAAACGGATGCAAGGAGGCAATTCTAGTACCAAATTTTCATCAAAAGATTCACGGAATCTAGAAAAATCAAGGCCGTTGGTCAGTATTGGAGGCTCATGATCTTTGGGTTCTCAGGTGGAACTACATTAAAAGCAGGCATGATTTGGTCATGCAAATCACTCTATGGGTTCAGGAATGCTTCTAGAAATTATTGTCTATGATCCGCCAATTAAATCTCTGTTATGCAAAGAAGAAGCTATATATGAATCCAAATCCACAAACACCGCCGTCTTCTCTGGGCCAAAGCTCATTTACAATGGACTGAGGCAAAATGGAAAACAGTTCTGTGCTCAGGTGAATCAAAATGTGAAATTATTTATGGAAACCACTTTTTCTGCAGACTCAAAAGGAGAGAAGCCATTCTACTTGTTATCAGCATAGATTTCTTACCTCTTTGATGGTATGGTGTTGTATAAGTGGGTAGTTTACAGATTGTGAAAGGCACTATCAATGCTGTATATAACGCAATATATATATAGAGGTTTTAGAACTACATATGCTTTCATCCAGACAAGATCTCTTTTAGGGAAGGCTTTGCATATTTCAGAAAGACAATGCTAAACCACACACTGCATCCTTTACAACAGCATGGCTTCTAGGAGAGATGTCCGAGTGCTGAATCGTCTGCCTGTAGTCCAGATCTTTTTCCAATAGAAAACATTTGTTGCATTATTAAACAAAAAATCCGTCAGAGAAGGCCCTGGACTGTTGTGCACCAAGAATCCTACATCAGACATGAATGAGACAAAATTCCTCTTCCAGAACTCCAGTAATTGGTCTCCTTATTTTCAAGCTGTTTCCAACCTAATGTAAAAAGAAGAGGGGATGCTACACAATGGTAGATATGGCCCGCGCCCAACTTCATTGAGATGCGTTGCTGATGTCAGTTTCCAAATAAGTTAATTTTTTTCAAATGAAATGGAGAAATGTGTAAATTCCAACGTCTGATCCATGTTCTGTACTGAATAAAATGTGGTGATAAGAGATGTCCAAACCATTCCGTTCTTGTGTTTCTCACATTGTACACAGTGTCCCAACTTTATAGGAATTGAGTTAGTAAAAACACTATATAAATTTCGCAGCATCATAACTGTACTGCTCTCGGACTAAATTCCACATGTCACTTCTTCCTCATTTTCAATGCCATGGAAACCAAACCCCCAAGATACTGCAGAATTGTGGGATTTTTCCTCTGCACCTCACAAATATTTTTTTTCTGTTTTGTTATACCTTAAACATAAACTAAGTGGTAGCACGAAAAACAAAAAAAAACATCCCTCAAAAACAGCCCTCATGCAGCGATAGCAGAGGAAAAACTCTATAGTTCTTGCAATGGGAGGAGCAAAAACAACAATTGTCTGTGTCTTCCAGGGGTTCACATTCCTAACAAGCTATTCCATTCTAGTATTCGCCTGCAGGACTAGTCTGAAATATGATACGGTTCAGTCTATTCTCTTGTGCGGGGTTTACATTTTTTTATAATTCTTTTGAAAAGTTCGGAAACATATTCTGCAGCTTCACAATTGGTAAAGTAACAAAATCAACTAATAATCCTGACAAATGATGAAACTGTGAGAATAAAGGAAGAGAAGTCTTTGCTCCCAGGAGCTTACACTCTAAAGGGAACAAGGGAAGCATTTCTGATGTTACTATATGGTTTATGGTAGAATTTTATGTTTATTAATTTAATATGATATCTTCTTCTATATATCTATAACCTCTCCCTTTGGTTTTGTTATATAATGTTTAGGTTTTTATTAAGACAATTAAATTAAAATACTTCAATAATATAGTTAATACGAATGTACATAAGTTTACAAGGTACGATCTGTGACATGGCAGCAAATTTGTATCATTCTATCAGTTGTAGGATAGAGAACCCTTTACATTGTTTGACCAAATTACCCATTACCACTGTAGCCAGTTTTGACCTTCCTGGCAGAGCCCCATTTTTGACATATGTCACTTTATGTGGGAGTAACTTTTTGATACTTTTACCTATCCATGCGATTCAGAGATTATTTTCTCGTGACATATTGTGCTTTAAGTTAGTAATAGATTTTGGTCGATAAAGATGTTTATTTGTGAAAAATATTAAAATGTCATGAAAAGTTGGAAAAATTTACCATTTTCAAAATTCTAAAATTTCTGCCTATAAGACATTTAGTTATGTCACAAAGAATAATTTATAACAAGTATCGACCTTATGCCTACTGTATGTTGGCATCATTTTGAAAATTTCTTTTAATTTTTTTTTTTACGACATTAAGGGGCTTAGAAATTTAGTGGTAATTTTTCACGTTTTCAAGAAAATATGCAACATAATCTGCAGTTTTAGCTGAAAGTAATTCATTTCCACAAGGAATCCTGGAAAAAAGCATCCCAAAATTAATTTAGCAATTTTTTCCAATTTCGACAATACCCTATATGTGGCAGGGCGAACAAGGGAGGGAGCGCTATTTGAGTTTTGGAACGCAGATTATGGTGGGTGCCATTTCGCACTTGCAAAGTACTCAAAGTACCAGAATAGGTGAAACCTTCCAGAAGTTGCCCCATTTTGGATTCAACACCCCTAAGAGAACGCAGTTAGGCATTATGCATTTGGGGTCCAAAGGGTTCAACAGTTTTTTTTACCATTTGGCTATGAAAATGTGAAAAAAAATGCAGTTCTGCCATTTTTTCCTGGGCTTAACTTTAAAAGCATTTACCATAAAATACAGGTATAAATATAGCCATAACTTTTTCTTTTATTATTTGTACAAAGCCTTGTAGGAGCTTGATTTTTGAAGGATGAGTTGTCATTTTTATTGGTATCATTTTGGGGATGACAAGACTTTTAGATCCTTTTTAAATCTGTTTCTTGGGAATTAGGGTGAAGAAAATACAGAAACCCCGGGAGTAATTTTTATTTTTATAACAGATTTAAAGGCTAGTACATTACAACATGGCAATACTAAATATATGAATTTACTTTCTTTTTTTGTTTTTGCATTTTACATTTTTTTATTATTCTTGTCCCCATAAGTGACTTGAATCAGGGATCTGTAGATGACTGTTTCAATCCCAGGTGAGATAAAAAAAAAATAGAAATTTCCATTTTTCCCTAAGAAAATCGATATTTATGGACAAAAATAAATCAAACCTTATAATTGCCATCACAGAAGCTGTAATGGCCCAAACTATAACATAATCTCATTATTTATCTCAAAGGGTGAACTGTGTAAAAAACTAAATAAAAAATGCTACAATTGCAAATTTTTGCAAATTTTCTTCCAAAAATAAAAAGAAAGCAATCAAAAATATGCACAAAAATGGCAATCCTAAGAAATAAAAGTCATCCTGACACAGAAAAATAAAAATGTTCTAGGTATTGGAGATACACAAAATAAATAAATCAACAGATAAATCAAACAGTTACGGCTCTTGTGATGATGAACAAGGTGCTAAAAGTAATAAAACCTCAAGAATTTCTATAGATATAGATTTGGTATCACCGGAATCAGACTGACCTGTTGAATACAGATAACTTCTTTTATACTGCAATAAATGGTTCTTTTTTCATGTAGTACCCAACAAAGAATGTTTTTGGGTTTCCTAGTGCATTATATTGTATAGAACAAGCCCTCACATGGCTATGTAGGTGCAAAAAGTTCTACCTCTTAGAAGACGGGGAGGTCAAAATTAAGTGATATAAACAAAAATCCCTGCAGCAGGAAGGGGGGAAATTTCAACCATGAATATTCTTAATTATCTCCTGGACAGTAAAGCAAAAGTAAGGATCGACAACCGGAAGCAAGAGTTGGTCCTGAGCCGACCTTCACTAAAATGCTGTATATTATGCGGCTCTGCAGATGCTGAAAGTCCTGGTGCCTCTAGAGCAGGAAAGGTCTCCGGTATCCAATGTGCCACAGACCTGGAGAAGGAGCTTCCTTGTCTTATATATTGTTCAGTTTCTGACACAGCTCTGGATAGGGAGATTCTCTGGAGCGTTCCTCTCTTCCAAGGAAGTAGGGAGCTTCTACAAACTGCAGAACTTTTCTAGATGAGCCCAGCACATGTTCTATTCTTGCTCTTTGGTTTCTCAGCACATACAACACGTGGGCGGCTCTGTCTTTATTGTCTGTCTTCCTGCATTTCTCTATGAGTGGATCTGCTATACCTGAGCACAGGTGACGTCAGCAGGTGAGATAGCCTAGTGGTAGTGTCCGTACCTTACACTCCTCTGACACAGGTTCAATCCCTGCTGCCGGTCCCTTGTGCTGTTGAGCTCTGTATGTTTATACATTTGTACTTTTCACTTTTTCACCTCCTTCCAGTAGAGAAATGTTCCAAGCCTATAGTCTGACGGCTCCGCTGCTTGTTCCTTCTCACTCATTCACTTAGGTCCTGCAGCTGGAGACTGACTTGTGGACATGAGAGGTAAGTGAGCTTTACTGTATAACAGCAGAGGTGACGTCAGCCTTGTCTGTGGTGCACTGGTAGAGCTCATGTCTTACATGCGGACGGCCCGGGTTCAATCCCCGCTGCTCTACAGTCATGGACTTGGTGGAGCGTCTGAGAAACCGAAGACTCAGCAATGCCTGGAAGTCTTCTGTCTCTGGTTCACATGAAAGGTAAGTGAGCTTTACTGTATAACATTTATTGTATAATAGTGGAGATAGCCTCTCTCACATTTGTGTTTATTGAGATACAGTATTTGGATTTGGATTTCAAAATTCATATTTCAAGATTCAATAATGCCTGAAACTACTGTTACTGTATAACATATATTGTATAATAGTGGAGATAGCCTCTCTCACATTTGTGTTTATTGAGATACAGTATTTGGATTTGTATTTCAAGATTCAATAATGCCTAAAAGTCTGCACATTTGGAGCCTATATAAAGGGCCTTCATGGCCATGCACAGCGCACTTATCAGTGTCATTGAAGGAGACATACCGGGAGATACTGTCACACTGTGGGGACTACAATCTGGACTTCAAAGAACCAAGAAGAAGAAAAAGATTAAAGATAAGAACATCTCCACAAGAAAGCCTGAAAAGTGTTGACCTGTGCGTCCTGTCTGAGAGACCAGTGGCTGCAAACACACAGAGCGCCTGCTGGGATTGTTCATCAAGCTGGAGAGGTCCATAAGATTGTTGGGTCTCTGTTTCATGGACAGTATATAAGCTCTACAGTGGAAACCTCTATACAGGGTATATAGCACAGGAGCTGCGGTTTATACCTTGTGTGTTGAGCACCGCTGACTTCGACCTTGGTTCAAGTTCCGCTGCTGCTTCGTTTCCAACTGGTTGAAAATCTTGATAATCCAATGGAAGCTACATCTGTGGATGAGAGAAGAGCCTGCTAACCAGTGACACAGAAAGATCCTTGACATCTCCTGGACAGTAAAGATAAAAGAGAGATTGATCCAAAGGAAAAAGGGCGACAGCTGACATGGTGATCACACAAATGCTTTATCTTGTCCTATCGGTGACAGCACTGACTGGTCTGGGGCAGGGCTCTTCCTGTGAATTACCCCCAATCAGTCTCTTTGCACAGCTCTGCAGAGCTTTCCTAGACCAATGTCCCACAAACACTCCGCCTGAGCGAGAACAAACCCAACAGATTATCCATAAAGTCTCAAACACTTCACCTGACCAAGAACAAACCCAAAAGCTACAAGACATATTTGATAAGGTCCCAAAGAGGAAACAAGATGTCGGTGCTGTTACTCGTGAAGTCCTGACCCAGATAGCATCAATTCTTACCAATGAGACGAGTCTAGCGCGGTACAACCTCTCTGACAATGGAGCCATAATGGAACGTGTGAAAACGGCCACCAGTTCCCTAACTCCTTGTTTATCCAAGAGCAACAAGCAACGACGTCTTCGAATGAAAATAGTAGATTACTTTTCTTTCTATAGGAACGGTCGAACCATTCCAAGTTGTAAAATGATGGTACAAATCCTCTCAGAGACCGGGAGCCTGAACGCAGAGCAGCGCTCCTCAATGACCGCGATAGTTCCCTCCTGAAAAGGCCCTGAGGACACAGGTTCATCTCCTGCTGCTGCTGCACTGACCCCAACCCTGCTGCAATCTATCAGATCTGAGGGGAGTCTGTCACCAAGAGAAGGGACTGGATGGAGACTTCTGCCCAGTGTATATAGTTCTGTGCTGAGATCAGTCGCCTCTTCAGCTCTGTATAGATCTGTATCACTCACTGTTACCCTCCCTCCAATAAAGCAATGTTTTCCAGCCTATGGTCTGACCACTCTGTTCTCTGTTCCTTCTGATAACTTGTTCTCATTGAGCGTGTCTCACTAACGTCCTGCAGCTAGAGACTGACTAGGTGACCTGACGAGTAGGTGCGCTCTCCTGTGTTAGAGCTCAGGTGACGTCATCGCTGTGTATAGTGTAGCTGTAGTGTCTCTTCCCTACACGCCGCTGACACAGGTTCTAATCCTGCTGCTCCAACAACTCGCTCTCAGGTCTCTGACTTCCTTTATGAAGTTAATACATTGTGGATAATATGTATTTGTTTTTTTGTAAAAAAAAATAACAAAATTAGGAAAAAAAAAGTAAAAGTTTACCATTCTGAAAACTTCAAGTTTTCTGTGTGTTAGACCAACATAGTCATACAACACCACATAGTTAATAGCTAGCATTTGCCTTATGTTTACTTTATATTGTAAATCCCTTTTAATTTTTTAAGACATTAGTAGGATTATAAATCTTGGCGCCAATTATTTACATTTTTACTAAAATTACAAATACAGAATTTTTAAGGGATCTTTTAAGTTTTGACAAGGCTTTGAGGGGCCTGTAAAAAAACGCACCTCGCCAAGTGCTCAAGACAGCATTTAGGAAGTATGGTAACCCTTAGGTGTTTCACAGAAATTAAAGCAAAGTGGAGGAGACATTTTCAAAATTTCCGTTTTATTTTTTGCAGAATTTAAACTTTAATCCATATTTACAGCCTGAAGCTGTAGAACTGCCCACATCATGAACACAAAGTGGGATCCTGAAGACGGCTGGGAAGAGCAGGCCCTGTTAAGCAGCCAGAGGAAAAAACCCCTTTAAAATACTAAAGCTTAATAAATAAATAAAAAAATCCTAAAAAGACTTCCTTTTGGAAACATGCAATACCTCTTAAGGAATTCAGCTAGGGGTGCAGTGTGTATTTTGGCTCCACAGATGTTTCACAGATTTTGTTAGACTTAGGACATGAAAATGAAAAAAAAATATTTATTTTTAATAAATTGCACATTTAGCTGTAGCTTTTTTTTCATTTTCATAGGGGATGCAGGAGAAAAAAACAACACAAAATTTGTGACATGATTTTTATACCCCATACTGTAATAATAAAAAGCTGCTTGGTTGCATGGTGGGTCTTTTGGAGAACTTGTGATTAGTTTAACTGTGGTTGCTTTTTCCAATGAAAATAAACAGACTTATGTGAAAATCTGTTTGTGTCTACTAACATTTTATGTGCTGGAGTCTTCCCACTGTCACTACCAAAAAGTATTGAATTGCGATTTGTCTGAGTCTACTTAAATGTTAGATCTTTCAAAATATCACCAGTCTCTGAGAGAAAATGTATTAAAAAGTAGCAAAAAGTCGTATGTTCCACAAAATGACACCAATAAAAACTACAGATCACCTCCTACAACATGGGGCCTGACACTGTATCATCCTTGTAAAAGATTTAAAACGTGAAAAATTACTTTTTAAGACTAGACTTTAAAACATACATCCCAAGTTTCGAAAATGTTCGGACGATGTGTAAAATGTAAAGAAAACAATTAATTCTTATAACCATATTTTATTTACAACAGGACATAAAACTCGTATCAGATGTTAAATGTTAGACATGTTTCCATTTCCCTTTTATTTTTTTGCAGAATTTAAATTTTCATCCATATTTTACTGTAAAACTGCCCACATCATGAACACAAAGTGGGATCCTGAAGACGGCTGGGAAGAGCAGGCCCTGTTAAGCAGCCAGAGGAAAAAAACCTTTAAGATACTAAAACTTAAAAAAACACTCCTAAAAAGACTCAATTTTGGAAACATCACCTCTTAAGGAATTCATCTGGGAGTGCTTTGTGTATTTTAGCTTCACAGATGGTTCACAGATTTTGTTAGACTTAGGGCATGAAAATCAAAAATTATTTTTCTTTTCAATAAATTGCACATTTAGCTGCAACTTTTCACTTTTGACAAGGAATGCAAGAGAAAAAATCAACACAAAATCTGTGACAATATTTTCTGACTATAGCAATTCCCCTTTATGTAGTAATAAAATGCTGCTTGGGTGCATGGCGGCACTTTTGGAGCACATATATTGGTGGAATGGTTGGTGGTGCTGTGTCGCATTTTAGTTTAGCCCCCAATTCCCAAAAAAGTGGAAAAAACTCAAAAGTGACCCCTTTTTGGGAAAAACAAACCCCCCTTTAAAGAAATTTTAAATGGGGGTCATACTGTGCATTTATTTTTTTTTTTTAAATTTTTAAAAATTCTGGTCGGGAAAAAGTTTTATTAAAAAGGTATGGTTGGTGTATGGTCCGGGGTCTGTATTTGGTCCAAAGTCAAATCTGCTTTTATTTTGTTGTCTGTTTATTTGGGTTTGAATTTATTTTGGGGTCTATTTATTTTTGGCTCAGGGGGTCTGTGTTACTGTTCTAGTCTGGAGCTTGTGGTTATTCTGGGGTCTGTATTTGTGTTCATTTTGGGGTTTGAGCCTCAATACTCGGTAAGTTGTGGTATATGGTCTATGTATCTTATTTTGGGGTGTTGAAATTTAAAATATGGGGCAGAACTTGTGTTTGGGGAAATAGTGGTTGTTTATCCTTAAAAAATAAACAGACAATTTTCCCCCCCTGTTTGGTTATAAACTTTATGTGCTGGAGTCTTCCCGAAAAGTATTGAATTGTGATTCGTCTGAGTCTATTTAAATGTTAGATATTTAAAAAAATTTTTGGCTCGAAGAAAATTTTTTAAAAAAGTAATGGGAAAAGTCATATTTTCCCACAAAATGGCACCAATAAAACTAACGCTCCCTCAACAAAGGGGCCCTGACCCCGTATCTCCTTGAAAAAGGTTTTTAAAACGTAAAAAATTTTTTAAAGACTAGATTTTTAAAACAGGTTCAGGTTAAAAAATTTTGGGAATTTGGGAAATGTAAAAAAAAGCAATTAATTTTTAAAAACCCTTTTTATTCACAATAGAACATAGAACTCATCAGAAGTTAAATGTTAGACATTTTTTCCATTTAGTTTTAAAAAAATTATATAGAAAAGGGTAGATTTTTCATGGCATTTAATCCCTTTTTTAAAAAAAAGGTTTGGGGGACAGGATTAACAAAAAATTTCCCCCTTAGTGGTACTAATGAAAAGAACTGGTGGGTAAAGATGTTTTTTGTAGCGAGGGGCCTTACTTTAGATTTCACTTTATTGGCTTCCTTAATATGTAAAACCTGCATTTAGAAATTGTGGAACAATTTTAGAAAAACATTCTATGAATTTCCAAAGACTTTGAATATTCCCCCATCTTCAGGACATAATATTAAACCTTTTGGATTTTTGGGCCAATAAACAAAAATTTTGATGAAAGGAAACAAATATAGGAGATTGCTCAGTACCCCTTGGGCCTGTAAAAAAACCTTAAAATTTTTTATTAATCAGAAAGCACCAAAAAACCCTTTGGTTCCCCTTGGGGGACTGTACATTGTTACACAAATAGGTTGAGTGCAGGGTCACCATTTTCCCCAGGTTTTTCCCGGTTCCCTTTAGGCCCGGGGAAAGCCGGGGGCGAGATTGGGTTGTTTTAAAAATTTTATTCCATTTTGGGGGAAAAATTTTAAAAAAAGAATTTTGGGTTTAAAAAAAAGCATTCAGATTTTTGGATTTTTTTTTGGGCAAATGGAGAGGGGATGAGTAAATTAACCCCAAAATTTCAAATAGAAACCCCTATAAAAAATTAAAAAAAACCCAAAAAAATAAAAAGAAAAAATATTTACAAAAAACCAAAAAGTTTTATTGGGGAAAAATACTAAAGTAACAAAAAGTAAAGGGGTGCAATATGTAACATCCCGGGAAAAAGTATCAAACCCAAATATATTAACTTTATGACAAATCAAAAAGTAAAAGAAAATTTAAAGGTTTCTTTAAAATAAATTTAAAAATAAAAAGTATCATTTTAGAAATTTTTGTAAACCACCCAGGGTATTTAAAAAAAAAATTTTCCCAAAAACCACATACAACATAAGGAAAAGAATCAATGCTATAAAAAAATAGGGAGGGATTTCAGACCAAATGGATGCAAGAAGACAATGCCAAATACCAAAACCCTTTCCAAAAAAAAACCAAAAAAAAAAATTCCAGAATCTAGAGAAATCAAGGCCGCCGGTCAAAAACATTCAAAAACAGGCATTTTTGGGAAAGAAAATTTTCTTGTGGCTTTTAGGGGAAAACTTCTTGAAATAATTGACTATGATCCCTAAAAGTAATTAAATCTCATCATGCAACGAAGAAGGAATTTTGGAAAACCAAATTTAGAAAAAAAAACCCCCCCCTCTTTCTTGGGCCCAAAACTCATTTACAATGGACTGAGGCAAAAAAGGAAAAAAATCTTCTGTGGTCAGGTTTAATCAAAATTTTGGGAAATTTTTATGGAAAAACCCCTTTCTCTGCAGACTCAAAAGAAGAGAAGCCATCCTACTTTTTTTTCAAACCCTAGATTTCTTATATCTTTTATGGTATGGTTTTTGTATAAGGGGGGTAGTTTACACATTGTGAAAGGCACTATTTAATGCTGTATATATAGCCCAAAATACCCCAATATATAGAGGTTTTAGAACCCCATATTTTTCATCGACAAAATCTCTCTTGTGAAAGGGCCCTTTCCCTTTTTTCATAAAGGGGCAATGTTAAACCACACACTGATCCTTTACAAAAAACATGGCTTCTTGGAGAGGTTCTTTAGTGCTAATCGTCTGTTTGTAATCCAGACATTTTTCCCAAAAGGGAAAAAAATTTGTTTTCAAATTTTGAAAAAAAAATCCGGGAAAAAAGGCCCCGGGTGTTGGCAGCTACATTTGGGCATGGATGAGCAACATTCCCCTTTTCCCGAACTCCCAATAATTGGTTTTCCTTATTTTCAAGTGTTTCCAAAATAATGTAAAAAAAAAGAGGGGGTGTTTAAAAAATGGTAGATATGGGCCCCGGCCAAATTCATTGAGATGTGTTGCTGATGTCAGCTTTCCCAAAAAAGTTAATTTTTTCAAATGAAATGGAGAAATGTGTAAATTTGAAACCCTTTTGAACCATGTTCTGTACTGAAAAAACATTTTGGCCCGGGAGATGTCCAAAACCCTTCCGTTTTTGTGTTTCTTACATTGTACACAGTGTCCCAACTTTTTAGGAATTAAGGGCCACATGTATGAAACGGTTTTGGTCTAAAACTCACTTTTTTCCCCATAGAAACCTATGGGAAAAAAGTAAGTTTTAGACCAAAACCATTTCATACATGTAGCCCTAAGTTGGTAAAAAAAAACTATATAAATTTGGTAGCATCATAATTGTGCTGCCCTCGGAATAAATTCAACATGTCATTTCTACCTCATTTTCAGTGCCGTGAAAACCAAACCCACAAGATATTGCAGAATTGTGGGATTTTTCCTTTGCACCTGACAAATATTTTTTTTCAGTTTTGTTATATCTTACACATACACTAAGTGGTAGCATGAAAAATGAAACCCATCCCTCAAAAAAAGCCCTCATGCAGCGATAGCAGAGGAAAAACTCTATAGTTCTTACAATGTGAGGAGCAAAAACAACAATTGTCTGCATCTTCCAGGGGTTAATATACCTAACAAGCTCTTCCATTCTAGTATTCGCCTGCAGGACTAGTATGAAATATGATATGGTTCAGTCTAATCTTTTGTGCGGGGTTTTTATTTTTCTTTATAATTCTTTTTCTTTTGAAACAATTCGGAAACATATTCTGCAGCTTCACAATTGGTAAAGTAACAAAATCAACTAATAATCCTAACAAATGATGAAACCGAGAAAATAAAGGAAGAGAGGTCTCTGCTCCCAGGAGCTTACACTCTAAAGGGAACAAGGAAGCATTTCTGATGTTATGATATGGTTTATTGTAGAATTTAATGTTTATTAGTGTAATGTGATGTCTTCTTCTCTATATCTATAACCTCTCATGTCACTTCATGTGGGGGTAACTTTTTGATACTTTTACCTATCCATGTGAATCAGAGAATGTTTGACATATTATGGTTTTTATGGTTTAAGACAGTAATAATTTTTGATCGCTGTAGATGTTTATTTGTGAAAAATATTATAATGTCATGAAAATTTGGAAAAATTTACCATTTTCAAAATTCAAAAATTTCTGCCTCTAAGACAGATAGTTATGCCACACAGAATAATTTATAACTAGTATCTACCTTATGTCTACTGTATGTTGCCATCATTTTGAAAATGTCTTTTAATTATTTTTTTACGACATTGGGGGCTTAGAAATTCAGTAGTAATTTTCACATTTTCAAGAAAATTTGCAACATAATCTGCAGTTTTAGCTGAAAATAATTCATTTTCACAAGCAATCCTGGTAAAAAGCATCCCAAAATTTAAATCCCAATTTTTTCCAATTTGGACAATACCCTATATGTGGGTGTAAACCGCTGTTTTGGGCGCATGGCAGGACGAGCAAGGGAGGGAGCGCTATTTAACTTTTGGAACGCAGATTTTGGTGGGTGCCACTTTGCATTTGCAAAGACCCCAAAGTACCAGAACAAGGGAAAGTGAAAGTCACCCCATTTTGGATTCAACACCCCTCACTTAGGCATTTTGCATTTGGGGTCTGAAGTGGTTCAACAGTTTTTTACCATTGGGCTGTGAAAATTGGAAAAAAAAGCAGTTCTGCCCTTTTTTCTGGGCTTAACTTTTAAAGCATTTACCATAAAATATAGGTATAAATATATAAATATAAATGACACAAATATATGACAGGATATAAATGACAGTAGTTCTACTACTTTTACACAATAGAAATGCGCTCGGAACTTTTTTCTTTTAATGTTGTCATATTCTAAGAGCCATTTTTCTCTTAACCGAGCTATGTAAGGATTTTTTTTCCGGGATGATTTGATGTTTTTATTGCCACCATTTTGAGGTTAATGTGATGCTTTGATCGCTTTTCATCAAAGATTTTGGGAGGCAGGATAAACAAAATACAGCAACCCTGGTAGTATTTTTTATTTTTTACAGCGGTCACCGTGCGGTATAAATGACAAGCTAAGCTTTACTCCACAGGTCGATGTGATTACAACGATACTAAACTTACAGTATATTATTTTTATCTTAACTCTTTTTTTTTTTAATGTGTACAAAGCCTTGTAGGAGCTTGTTTTTTGCAGGATGAGTTGACATTTTAATTGGTATCATTTTGGGGATGACAAGACTTTTTGATCCTTTTTAAATCTGTTTCTTGGGAGTTTGGGTAAAGAAAATACAGAAACCTCGGGAGTGATTTTTATTTTTATCAGCAGTCACATGACAGATTTAAAGGCTAGGACATTACATACATGGCAATACTAAATATATGTAACTTCAATTTTTTTTAATCTTTTTTTTGGGACAATTGGCATTTGCAAAGGGAAAAGGACAGTGCATGTATTTTACTTTCTTTTTTTTGTTTTTGCATTTTACATTTTTTTATTTTAATTTGTCCCCATAGATGACTTGAATCAGGGATCTGTAGATGACTGTTTCAATCCCAGGTGAGATAAAAAAAAAAAACAATAGAAATTTCCATTTTTCCCTAAAAAATCGATATTTATGGACAAAAATAAATAAAACCTTATAATTGGTATTACTGAAACTGTAACGGCCCAAACTATAACATAATCTCATTATTTATCTCAAAGGGTGAACTGTGTAAAAAACTAAATAAAAAATGCTACAATTGCAACTTTTTACAAATTTTCTTCCAAAAATAAAAAGAAAGCGATCGAAAATATGCACAAAAATGGCAATCCTAAGAAATAAAAGTCATCCTGCAAGAAACAAGCCCTGACACAGAAAAATAAAAATGTTCTAGGTATTGGAGATACACAAAATAAATAAATCCTCTTATAGCGATGTCAACAGATAAATCAAACAGTTACGGCTCTTGTGATGATGAACAAGGGGCTAAAAGTAATAAAATCTCAAGAATTTCTATCCATATAGATTTGGTATCACCGGAATAAGACTGACCTGTTGAATACAGATAACTTCTTTTAAACTGCAATAAATGATGCAATGAAGTTTTTTTTGCAACATAGTACCCAACAAAGAATGTTTTTGGGTTTCCTAGAGCATTATATTGTGTAGAACAAGGCCTCACATGGCTATGTAGATGCAAAAAGTTCTACTTCTTAGAAGACGGGGAGGTCAAAATTAATGTGATATAAACAAAAATCCCTGCAACAGGAAGGGGGAATTTCAACCATGAATGTTCTTAATTATCTCCTGGACAGTAAAGCAAAAGTAAGAATAGACAACCGGAAGCAAGAGTTGGTCCTGAGCCGACCTTCACTAAAATGCTGTATATTATGCGGCTCTGCAGATGCTGAAAGTCCTGGTGCCTCTAGAGCAGGAAAGGTCTCCGGTATCCAATGTGCCACAGACCTGGAGAAGGAGCTTCCTTGTCTTATATATTGTTCAGTTTCTGACACAGCCCTGGATAGGGAGATTCTCTGGAGCGTTCCTCTCTTCCAAGGAAGTATGGAGCTTTCAAACTGCAAAACTTTTCTGTGAGCCCAGCACAGGTTCATTTTTGTCTTTGGGGTTTCCACACATACAAAAAATGGGCGGCTTTCTTTATTGTTTCTTCCTGCATTTCTTATGATGGATCTGCATACCTGACAAGGTGACGCCCCAGCGGGGTGAGTCCCTAGTGGTATGTCCGACCCTAACTCCTGACACAGGTTAAATCCTGCTGCCGGCCCCTTGGCTTTGAGCTTTTTGTTTATACTTTGTATTTTCTTTTTTCCCCCTTCCAGTGAAAATTTTCCCAAAGCCTATATCGGGGGGGCTCGCTGTTTTCCTTCTACTCATTCACTTTCCTGCATGGAGACTGCTTTGGACTGGAGGTAAGGGGCTTTACTGTATAACAAGAGTGCTAGTTTTGTCTTGGGAAAATGGTAGAGTTCGGCTTACAGGGGACGGCCCGGGGGTTTGAACCCCCGTGGGTTCTGGACAGTGGGGCTGGGGGGGGGCCGGGCCTGGGGAGGCTTTCTGAAAACCGAAAAGGGAAACCTCCATTTTTGTGAAGTCCTTTGGTTTGGGTTTAAAAAAGGTAAGTAAAAACTTTTACTGTTAACATATATTGTAAATAGGGGATAGCCTCTCTACTTTTGTGTTTATTGAGATACGTATTTGGATTTGTATTTCAAGTTTTCAATAATGCCTAAAAGTCGCACATTTGGACCTTTTAAAAAGGGCCCTCAGGGCCCATACACGCACTTTCTGTCTTGAAGGAGACTTTCCGGGGATACTGTCACACGGGGGGGTAAATGGGGACTTAAAAGCCCAAGAAAAAAAAAGAAAAAGTTTTTAAAGAAAAAACATCTCAAAGGGAAACCCTAAAAAGGGTTTTTTTGCCCTGTGGTCCTGTCTGAGGCCCCAGGGGTTGCAAACACCAAGCCCCGCTGGGATTTTTTCATCAACTGGAGGGGTCCAAAGATTGTTGGGTCTCTTTTCTGGACGTATAAATCTACAGTGGAAACCCTAAAAATTTTCCGCTGTGCTTGTTTCCAGGTTGAAAATCTTGATAACCCAAAGGGAAAGTACATCTGTGGATGGAAAAGGGCCCTGCTAACCAGTGACACAAAAAATCTTGACATCCCTTGGACAGTAAAGTAAAAGGAGATTGACCCAAAAGGAAAAAGGGCGCAGCTGACGGGGGATCAACAAATGTTTTATCTTGCCTATGGTGCAGCACTGACGGGGTCGGGGGCAGGTTTCTGTGAATTACCCCCAAAAGTCCTTTGCACAGTTTGCAAGTTTTCCTAGACCAATGCCCCACAAAACACTCCCCCCTGAGCGAAACAAAAACCCAAAGTTACCCATAAAGTCTAAACACTTCACCTGACCAAGAAAAAAACCCCAAAAGCTACAAGAATTTTTTATAAGGTAAAAAAAGAGGAAAAAAGATTCGGGCTTTCCCTTTTTAAGTCTGACCCAGTAGCAGCTTTCTTACCAATAGACGGTCTAGCGGGTAAACCCTCTCGACAATGGAGCCATAAAGGGAAGGTGAAAACGGCCCCCATTCCCCTAACCCTTGTTTATCCAAGAGCAAAAAAGAAAACGAGTTTGAATGAAAATAGAGATTACTTTTCTTTCTATAGGAAGGGTAAAACCTTTCCCAAAGTTGTAAAATATGGTACAAACCTCAGAGACCGGGCCCCTAACGCAGAGCAGGCTCCTCAATGACCGCAAATTTTCCCCCCCCTGAAAAGGCCCGAACACAGGTTCTCTTGCTGGCTGCATGCCCCCAACCCTGCTGCAATTTCGCTGGGGGGAGTCTGTACCAAAGAAGGGATGGATGGAGCTTTGCCCAGTGTTATAGTTCTTGCTGGATCATCGCCTCTTAGCCTGTTTAGATCGTATCATCCTTTTACCCCCCCTCTAATAAAGCAATGTTTTCCAGCCTGGGGTCGACCCCTGTTTGTTCCTTTGAAAATTGTTCTCATTGAGCTTTCTCACTAACGTCCTCACTGAGTGACTAGGTGCCCTGACGGTGGTCGTTTCCCCGGGGTTAGAGCTCAGGGACTCACGCTGTGTATAGTGTACGTGTTTCTTCCCTCCGGCCCCCAAAATTTTAACCTGCTCTCCAAAAATCGCTCTAGGTCTCTGATTCCTTTTTAAAGTTAAAAATTTTGGTGGTTTTTTTTTTTTAAAAAAAAAATAAGAAAAAATTGGGAAAATTTTGGGTTTTCCCATATTAAAACCCAAAAAAACTCTTTCTTAGGTTTTTTAATTTTAAATCCCTTTTAAAAAGACAAGGATTTAAAATTTGGGAATTTTTTAATTTTTAAAAAAATTTTTTTTAAGAATTTTAAAGGGGGGGGGGGGGGTTTGGAAGTGTTTGAAAAAATCCCCAAAAAAAAAGAGGGGGCGGGAGGATTTTGGGGAAAAAAAAAATTTTAAACTTTTTCAAAAGTTTTTTTTTGCCAAATTTAAAAATTTTTCCCTATTTGCCTGAATTAAACCCCCCCTTAAAAAAAGGGGATCCCCCCTCGAGGGGCCCAACCCAAAAAAAAAACCCCAAATTCAAAGTTTTTTTAAAAAAAAAAAAAACCTAAATTCTTTTGGAAAGAAAACCCCCTTTAAATTAAATGGGGGCTGGTTTTTTCCCCCCCCTGTTTTCCAATTTTTTTTGCTTGGGGGGGGAAAAAAAAAAAAAAAAAATTTTTTTAAAAATTCACATTTTTTTTTTTTTTTCTAAGCAGAAAAAAACAACCCAAAAAATTTTTTCAATTTTTTCCCCAAAAAAAAAAAGGGGGAAATTTTTTTTTGGGGCATTTTGTTTAATTTTTTTTTCCCCCCGGGGAAAAAAAGAAAATTAAAACGTTTTTTTTTAAATTTTAGGTTTGGGTTTCCCCTGTTAAAAAAATTTGAATTGGATTTTCAGCAATTTAAAATTTTTTTAAAAAAAGTTTGGGAAAATGTTTAAAAAAAGGGAAAAAAAAATTTTTTTTCCCAAAAGACAAAAAAAAAACGTTTTCCAGAAAAAAGGGGAAAAGTTATTTTTAAAAATTTTTTGAAAAAATTCTTTTTTAAAAAGACTTTAAAACTTCCCCCAATTTCGAAAATTTAATTTAAAATTAAAGAAAAAAAAATTTTTTTTGCAATTTTTTTCCAAAGGAAAAAAAAAAAATTAAATTTCAGTTTTATTTGTTTAAAAAAAATTATAAAAATTGAAAATTTGGGGTTAAAAAATTTTTTTTTTTAAAAAAAGGGGGAAAGGGGAAAAAAAATCCCGGGTTTAAAAATTTTAGTTTTTTAAAAATAATTGAAAGACCAAAAACTTCCAAAGGGTTTTTGGTTTTTCCCCCCTTAAAAATCTTTTTAAAAAAATAAACAAAAAAAAATTCCTAAATTTAAACTTTTTAAATTTCCCCTCTTTGGACTAAATAAAACCAAAAGGGATGGGCCAAAAAAAAAAAAAATTATTTTTGGAAAAATAAAAGAATTTTTGGTTTTATAAAAATAATTCTTTTTTATTAAAAACCCCGAAAGGAAATTTGGGGTTTTTTAATTTTTTAAAAAAAACGGGGGTTAAACCCCCCCCGGGGGGGAAAAAAAAACAATTACCCCCAAAAATTTTTTAAAATTTTAAAAAAAAAAATTTTTTTAAAAAAAAAAAGGGGTTTTTTTAAGAAAAAGGGGGGGAGAAAAAAAAATTTAAAAAAAAATAAAATAAAAAATTTTCAAAAAAAAAAACAAAAAAAAAAAAATTTTTTAAAAAAAAAAAAATTTTTTTTTAAAAAAAAAAATTAAAAAAGGGGAATTAACATCCCTAATTCAAAACCCTTTTTAAAAATTTTTTTAAAAAAAAAGGGGAATTTTAAAGGTGTTTAAAAAAAAAATTTTAAAAAAAAAAAAAAGGGAAACAAAAAATAAAAAAATCCCCTAACTAAAAACAAGGGAAAAAACAATATAAAATAATTTTAATTTTGCCAAAAGGAAAAAACTGGCCAAAAAATTTTTAAAAATTAAAAATTGAAAAAACCCCCCAAAAATAAATTTTTAAAAGCCAAAATTTTTAAGAAAATTATTTGGGGGTTTAAAATTTTTGAAAAAGCTTTTTCCCAAGTAATTAAACCATTGGGGGAAGAAAAAACTTTTTTCCAATAAAAAAAAAATAAATTTTTTATGACAAAGGGTTTTTTTTGGGTTTAAAAAAAGGAAATTTTTTTGGAAAAATTTTTTTTAATCAAAAAGGGGGAAGATTTTTTTTAAAGTATTTTTATACTTTTTGGAAAAGGGTTTTAAAATGGGTAAAATTTTTAAAAAAATTAAAAAGTTTTTATAAACAAAATTTTTTTTCCCCCCAAAAGTTCCTCCAGACATGATCCTCTTTTGTGAAGGCCTGTTTTCAAAAGACAATGTTAAAAAAACACATGCTCCTTTAAACAAAATTTTTCTAGGGGAGGGTTTTTCCCCGGGGTGGAATCAGCTCCTTATCCAACATTTTTTAATAGAAAACATTTGGGGCATTATGAAACAAAAAACGGGAAAGAAGACCCGGACTGTTGGGCACCTACATTGAAAAGGGTGGACAAATTCCTCTTCCGAAACCCCGTAATTGGTTCCTTATTTTCAGCTGTTTCCAACCTAATGTAAAAAGAAAGAGGGGGTTTCTAACACACAGGTAGATATGGGAACCGCGCCCCGCACTTCATTTGACAGAACGTTGCTGAGTTCAGATTTCCCAAATATAGGAATAAATTTTTTCTTCAATGAAATTGGAGAAATGTGTAAGCTTTCAACTTTCTGAACCAATGTTCTTACTGAGAAAAACATATTGCGCTGAGAATGTCCAATACCATCCGTTACTTGTTTATCTCACATTATTACACAGTCTTCCCAACTATTTAGGAATTAAGGGCCACATGAAATGAAACGGTTATGAGTGTCTTAACATTCACTTACTGTTATTAGTGTATGTGGATATCTTCTTCTTTATATCTATAACCTCTCATGTCACTTCATGATGGGTTAACTATATTGATACTATTTACTAACCATGTGAATCAGAGAATGTTTGACATATGGTTTTTAATGGTTATAAACAGTAATAATTTTTGATTCCGCTGTAGATGTTATTTATTTGTGACAAATATTATAAATGTCATGTAAATATTAGGAAAAATTTACCATTGTTCAACAAATCAAAAAATTTCTGCCTTCAAGAACAGATAGAAAGTGCCACACAGAATAATTTAAAAACTAGTTCCTACCTTTATGTCTACTGTAATGTTGCCATCATTTTGAAATGTCTTATTTTAATAATTATTTTTAAACGACATTGGGAGCTTAGAAAATCAGTAGTAAAATTTCACAATTTTCACGAAAATTTTGCAACAAAACTGCAGTTTTAGCTAAAAATATATTCATTTTCACTAGCAATCCTGTAAAAAAGCATCCCAAAATTTAAATCACAATATTTTCCAATTTGACAATACCTATATGTGTTGTACACCCGCTGTATTGGGGGCGTCATGCAGGGCACACAAGGAGGCGAGCCGCTATTAAACTTTTGGAGCGCAGAATTTAGGTGGGTGCATTTTATGCATTTGCAAAGAACCCTCAAAAGTAGCCCCAAACCTAGGGAAAAAGTTGAAAGTCACCCCATTGTTTGTAGATTGCAACACCCCCAAAGAACTCACTTAGGCATTATGGAGCATTAGGGGACTGAAGTGGTTCAACAGTTTTTTCCATATGGGACTGTGAAAATGGAAAAAATGCAGTTCTGCTGGCCCCTATGCTGGCTTAAACTTTTAAAGAGTTACCATAAAATACAGTTAACAAATAAAATAATATATAAATTAACCATAAATATATGAGAGGATATAAATGACAATTAGTTCTACTACTTTTACACAAAATTAATGCGCCTCTAAACTTTTTACTTTTAATGTTGTCCAAATTCTAAAGCCAATTTATTCTCTATACCGAAGCTATGTAAGGATTTTTTTATCCCGGATTTGATTTGATGTTTTATTGACCCACCCAGTTTGAGGTTAATGTATGCTTTTTGTCGCTTTTCTCAAAGATTTTTGTGAGAGAGGCAGGATGAAAAAATACGCAACCCTGTTAGTATTTTTTTATTTATTTAGCAGCGGTCAACCGAGCGTAAAAAATAACATAGCTACATCTTTACATCCACACAGGTCGCAATGTGCTTACAACAATACTAAAACTTACAGTATATTATTTTTAACTTAACTCTTTTTTTTTTTAATGTGTACAAAGCCCTTGTATGGAGCATGTTTATTGCCAGATATTGACATTTTAATTGGTAATCATTTTGGGGATGACAAGACTTTTGATCCTTTTTAAATCTGTTTCTTGAGGAAGTGTTAGGGAAAAGACAATACAAGAAACCTCGGTGAGTGAGATTTTTAATTTTATCAGCAGTCACAAGACAGATTTTAAAGGCTAGGGCATTAATCATGACCATGGCAATACTAAAAATATGATAAACTATCAATATTTTTTCTTATCTTTTTTTTGGAAGGTAGTTCAATTGCATTTGCAAAGGGAAAAGGAACAGTGCATGTATTTTACTTTCTTTTTTTTTTTTGTGTTTTATATCATTTTACAATTTTTTTAATTGTCCCCCTAGATGAATTGAATCAGGATCTGTATATGACGGTTATAATCCCGTAGTGAGATAAAAAATAAACAAATAGAAAATGTCCCTTTTACCCCTAAAAGAAATCGATATTTATGACAAAAATAAATAAAACCCCTATAATTGGTATTACTACTAAAACTGTAACATACAGCTGCCCTAAAAAAAAAAGACTATAACATATTCTCATTATTTTATCCTACATAGGGATGAAACTGAGTAATAAAAACTAACATAAAAAAATGCTACAATTCATAGTTTTCAATATGTTGGAAAGGCCGAGAAAAAATGACGAGACGTCCATCCAGTTCAGCCTGTATTGCGTGAGCGTGTTGAACCCAGAGAAGGACAAAACAACCCCAATGAGGTAGAAGCCAAATTGTTTATCTCTATTTTTAGGGAAAAAGTCCTTCCCAGCGCCAATCAGCAATCGGAAAATCCCCTGGAGTCAAATGACTCCCTCTTCCAGAAACTAGACAGTATATAAAATGAGTTATATTATTATGCTCAAAAATGCATCAAACCCTTTTTGCGAAACACTGTTAGTGAATTCACCATGATAAGTTCCACTGGCATGAGAGTTCCCCACAGTCTCCACAGCCTTACAGTAAAGAATCCCCTTTCTCTGTTTCTGTAGAAACTTTCGTTCCTCAAGAGGATGCACCCTTGGACTAGATACATCCTGGTATAAATAAATCTTGGTTGAGCGTATCTCAATAATTTGACCAAAGAGTTTTATACATATTAATTATGTCCCCGCCGAAGTCGTCATTTCTCTAAACAAAATAACCCTAATACTTGCCTAATCTATCTTGGTTACTGTATTCCACCCAGTCCCTTTTAATCTATTTTTGTTCTGGTCCACGCCTATGTACCTTTTCAACTCTACAATGTCTTATTTCCTGTGCACTGGTGCCCAAAAACTAGTACACAATATTCATGAGTTGGTCGAACCATGACTTAGTATAATGTAGAAAATGTTCTCATCATTGATGCCATCCTATGCCCCTTCAATTGCACCCCATGATCCTGATTTGCCTTGGCTGCTGCTGCCCTAACACAGGCTAGGCTACTACAAATAAGTTATACTGTCCACCAGGATACCCAATTACCTATCCTCCATGTCCACTTTTACCCAGTGTGTTTTTTCCATTTAAACATGTAATCATGTTAATGGATTTTTTCCTCCCCATGGGCATAACCTTTGCCATTTTACTGTTTAAAACCTCATCTGCCACTTTCCTGCCCCGGCCTCCAACTTATCCAGATCCATTGTAATGAACACAATCTAACCTCCCTACTGTGTTGATTACTTCTAACAGAGCATTTGTATCGGTCTGCAAAGATCGATAGTCTAACAGTGCAATCCAGTGTAAGATCTTTAAGTGAAAATGTTGAAGATGGAAAGGGACCCAATACTGACCCTTGTGCACCCCACTAGAAACATCAATCCAGTTCAGAGTATGTCCCTGAATTACTACCCTTTGTTTTCTATCATTGAGCCAGATTTGCTTACCCACAATTGCAACACGTTTTCCTCTCCCCCAGTCCAAGCATTCCACATTTACTACCAACCTTTTATGTGGCACCCGTATTCAAATGACTTCTAGAGAAAACTAGATAAAATGTCATCCAGTGTGCTCACCCAGATCCAGTCCTAGCACTGACTTCTCCTCATAGAAGCTGATAGGATTATTCTGACAGGACCGATCCTTCATAAACACATGCTGGAACGGCGTTATACATTTTATTTTCAGTGAGATAATCCAGGATAGCATCTCTGGAAGAAAAAACCCATCAAACATTTTAACCCCTACACACAGGAGGGTCAAACTTACCGGCCTAATAGTTTTCTCCTGGATTCACATTTTTGACCCCTTTTATTTGAATATTGGCAACAACATTTGCAATCGCCTCCAATCCTTTGGGACAATACCCCGTTATTAGACAGTCCCATAAATAAGAATAATTGGGGCCAATCTATGAGCATACGGACTTAACTCCTTAGGACACGTGTGGTGTGTATGAGCCATCTTGGACCTGGGATTTTGATCAATTTTAAATCTTCCTAAGACGGAGGCAGCACATCATCATTAGGTTAGACAAAAAAACTATGTTTAATTGAGTTTACCTCATCCCTTCTGTTCAACAGGGAAGCTCATCCTCCTCGTAAATACAGTGTGGAGAAAAAAGTGATTGAATAGGTTTGCTTTTTTCTCATCGCCCTCTACTGTCCTCTCCCTTAGTATTTTCATTCAAAGGGCCCAACATGGTTCTGTTTTAATTCTTTTAACTATTTATATAGTTAAAAAATATTTTGTGTGTTACTGTTTTTACTTTCTAAACTGGCGAAACTCCTTTCCGTGCTCCAGCTTAGCTTCCTTATATCTTTATGTTTAACCACTTTAGTTATTTTTATCCACTATAGCTTTCATATTGCCTTCTTCACTGCCCTTCCTGTTTATAGTAAGAGTGAAGCTAACACTTTCTTTTTGTTTTTATTGCCTCTTTTTACATCCTGTTATATCCACAATTGGTGTATTTCCTGTTTCTCTAAGTTTTTTATTTACCATAAGCAAGTACCTCACACAGTGTAGCCTAGGATATGTTTTATAAAAAATCCCATTCTATTATAGTTTCTGGCCAATCTAAAACAATTGTCCCATCAATCCGGTATGTAGAGTTCCTACTCCCTACGCAGAAATACAATTATCCTATCCTAAAATTCAGTTGTTTTTGTGGCTCCTTGACACAAAACACCTCAATTAAAGGATAACAGAAATTTATTTATATAATGGTCACTATTTCCCAGGAGGCCCCACCAACTAACCATTGTTACGTCTGTCAGGACCTATAGTCAATATTAATACAATGAAGAGGGCCTATCCACTAGTATGATCTATGCACAATTTGGCAAAGGAACTTATCAATAGTTATTTTTGACAAAAACCGTGTTTCCTTTGAGCGGAGCTACAGGTTTCAAGCTTTCCGAATTGATGTCTGTATAGTTTAAAGTCGCCCATAATAATAACCACATCTGATTAGAAGCTTCATCATTTGCCGTGATGAGTACATCGTTCCATGGGTCTCTGTTATATTTGTGGCCTAATAGCAGACCACTATTAGTATAATATTGTTATTGTTACCCACCCATGTAATTTACACCATGATGATTCCACATGATCATTACCTGTCGACCTCTATCTTCCCCCGCATTTGCTTCAACAGGATTTTACATATATACAGACACCTCCCCCTTTCCGTCTATACGAATCCTATCTAATATACTGTAATCCGAGTAAGGTTAGACCGCCCAGACGGTTCGCGAATCTCTCGTCCATCCATGTCCTCAGTAAATCCCCCCTATGTCCAAATTTATCCTTCAGCATAATAATACTTCATAGTTACAAATATATTATTATGTTGTTCAAACTCCTCGCATATGAGGTCAGCATGCAATTTAAGTTTTATCATTTATATCCATTCTCCCTGATATTTTTAATCTCTAGCTACACCCCTACCCATCCACTCACCACCCCCTGATTTAATACTAAGTCCCCAGCTCTCTATCTCACCATCTTGCATGCTAACTTGAAATAACCCTCCTTCCACCCCAGTCGCTAGTTTAAATATTCCTCCAACATCCAGGTCCAATTTTTTGTCCCCCAAAACAGCTTGCACCCTCTCCCACATTAGGTGCATGCACACCCGTAGAATAGAGCAGAAGCCAAGACAGACAGTCACCCAGTTCCTCCAAAACCCCAAATCCCCTCTTTTCCAACACCAATTTTTGAGACTACTTATTCACCTCTCTAAACTCACCTCAGCCTCACTGTGTGGCTCGAGGATCTGTAATATTTCTGAAAATATTACTCCCTGGCGTCCATGCCTTTGAGCTTATTGGCCAAAGTGGCAGCTGCAATCAATTTAATGGAAAACTCCACCACCCTCTAACTTTAGTCATTGGTGCCAATGTGGGACTCAAACAGCCTGGATTCTGCAACACAGCCCCGCACCCAGCAGTCTGTCAACCCGATCCGCGATATGTCGAACATAATAACCGGCCCCAGTAAACAACATCTGTTCGACGAAACCCGGTCTTTGAGGCAGATTCCCTGATCTGTGCCCCTAATTATGAGTAGTTCCTCCGAACTACTAGCACTTGGGGACCTAGTCTATCTGACCTGCACTCCTATTACCCCTTATTACTGGAGCATACAGGAGGTACTGTCTTGCTCAGCAGCTAGAACCATATTTCTGAGCTTATATAACCCCCTCAATCTTCCAAACTTGTCAAATATGTTGGGGGTAGTACCAAATCATACTAGCCTTGCCTGACACTCTTTCCCTCTACCCTTCTTTCTCACTGCAACTTTTTACAAAATGTTTTCTTTCCTTCAAAATAAAAAGAAAGCAATCACTAATATGCACAAAAATGGCAATCCTAAAAAAAAAAGTCATCCTGGCAAGAAACAAGGCCCCTGACACAGAAAAAAAAAAATGTTCTAGTTAATGTGGAGATACACAAAATAAATAAATCCTCTTATATCGATGTCAACACCGTAAAAAATCAATACATTACGGGCTCTTGTGAGAATGGTACAATAGGGCTAAAAGTAATAAAACCTCAGAATTTCTATCCATATATATATTTGGTATCACCGGAATAAAGACTTGACCTGATGAATACAGATACATTTCTGATATAAAACTGCAATAAATTAGCAATGGAAGTTTAATTATGTTTGCAACATAAGTACCACAAAGAATGTATATATGGGTTTTCGCTAGAGCATTAAATTGTGTAGAACAAGTGGCCTCACATGGCAATGTAGATGCAAAAAAAGGTATTACTTTTTTTGAAGACGGGGGGGGAAAAAATTTAAAGGGTGATATAAAAAAAAAACCCCCCCTCCCAACGGGAAGGGGGGAAATTTCAACCAAAAAAATTTTTTTAAATTTTATCTCCTGGCCCATAAAGCAAAAGTAAAAAAGACAACCAAAACCCCAAAAAGTTGGCCTGGGGCCAAACCTTTCACTAAAATGCTGTAAAATTTTTCGGCTCTGCAGACTGAAAGCCGGTCCCTCTAAAAGCAAAAAGGCCCTCCTACCCAAAATTGGCCACGACCGGGAAAGGGAAAGCTTCCTTTTCTTATATAATTTTTTCAGTTTCTACAAAAGCTCGGAAAAGGGAATTCTCTGGAGCGTTCCTCTTTTCCCAAAGGAAGTAGGGAGTTCTACAAACTGCAAAAATTTTTCAGAAAGAGCCCAGCAAAATTTTCATTTCTTGCTCTTTGGTTTTTTCCACACATACAACAAAATTGGCGGTTTCTGCTTTTTTTTTCGTCTTCCTGCATTTCTCTATGAGGGGACCCGCTATACCTGACACATGACGTCGGGCAGGTGAATAGACAAATGGTAGTTTTCCCTACCTTCCACCCCTTTCTGCCCACATTTTTAAACCCCTGCTGCCGGCCCTTGGCTTTTGGCGTATTTTAAAACATTTGTTTTTTTTCCAGTTTTTCACCCCTTTCCCAGTAAGAAATTTTCCCAAAACCAATGTCTGACGGCTCCGCTGCTTTTTCCCTTCCCCCCTCATTCCTTGGGTTCCCTAGCTGGAGCCCGGCTTGAGGACATGAAGGTAAGTGAGCTTTACTGAATAACAGCAAAGGGGGATGCAGCCTTGTCTGTGGTCCTGGTAAAGCTCATGTTTTAAAAATGGGGAGGGGGCCCGGGGTTAAATTTCCCCGCTGCTTTACAGTCGTTGGAGTGTCTGAGAAACCAAAGACCCAGCAAAGCCGGGAAATTGTCTTCTGCCTTTTCTGGTTTCCATAAAGGGGAAAATTAAACAAAAAATGTATAACATTTTTGTATAATGGGAAAAGAAACCTCTCTCACATTTTGTTTAGGGAGTTTCAGAAATTTGGTTTTTGGATTTTCAAATGTATTTCAAGATTCAATAATGCCTAAAATTATTTGTTACTGAAACAAATATTGTATAATAGTGGGAAAAAACCCTCTAAACTTTTGTGTTTTTGAAAATTACATATTTGGTTTTAAAAGTTTTCGAATTTAAAAAGATTCAATAAATGCCTGAAAGAACTTTTAATAAAATAACAAAATTGAAATAATAGGGGAAGAAAACCCCTCCACTTTTGTGGTTTATTAGAAACATTTTTTGTATTTAAAGATTAAATAATGCCAAAAAAGCCCTGCAATTTGGACCTATAAAAAGGGGCCCTTTCCCAAGCCAAAAGCACAGCCATTTAATCATTTTTGTCCTTGAAGGAGACATACCAGGAATACTGTCACACGTGGGGACAACAATCTGGAACTTCAAAGAACCAAGAAAAGAAAAAGAAAAAAGAAAAAACATCTCCACAAAAAAGCCTGAAAAGTTTGACCTGTGCGTCCTGTCCTGAGAAACCATTTGGCTGCAAACCCCAAAAAGGGGGCCGCTGAATTTTCATCAACGGGAGAGGTCCATAAAAATTTTTTGGGTCTCTTTTTTAAAAGGGGCCCATAATAACTCTAAAAGTGGAAACCGTATAAAATTTCCCCCCGCTGCTGCTTTCTTTTTCCAAACGGGTTGAAAACCCTTGAAAAAAAATCCAAGGGAAGCTACACTGTGGATGAAAGAAGAGCCGCTAACCAGTGACCGGGAAAGATCCTTTGACATCTTCCGTGACAGAAAAGTTTAAAAGAAACTAAACCCAAAAGGGAAAAACGGGGCGAAAAAGCTACATGGTGATCACAAAAAAATGCTTTATCTTTTTCCCTATTGGGGTGACAGCCCCGGCCCTGGTCGGGGGCAGGGCTTTTCCCCTTAAATTTCCCCCCAATCATCTTTTTTTGGCACAGCTCTGCAATTTTTCCTAGACCAATGCCCAAAAAACACTCCCCCTTTAGCGGAAAACCAAACCCAAACAGTTTAAAACCCCCAAAAAAAGCCCCTAAAACACTTCCCCTTTAACCAAGAACAAACCCAAAGCTACAAGACATATTTGAAAAGGGCCCCCAAAAGGGGAAAACCCAAAAATTGGGTTTGCGTTCTCGTGAAGTCCGCCCCAAATGGGAAACAATTCTTACCAAAAAAAGACGATTGCGCGTAAAAAACCCTCTCTGACAAGGGGAGCCATAAGGGAACGTTTTAAAAAGGGGCCACCATTTCCCAAACCCTCCTTTTTTTCCAAGCAACAAGCAACGACCCCTTCAAAATAAAAATTTTAGATTACTTTTCTTTCTATAGGAAGGGTCAAAACCAAATTCTTTTTTGTATAGGGAGGGAAACAAATCCTCTCAGAGACCGGGGCCGGAACGCAGAGCACGCCCCCTCAATGACCGCGATAGTTCCCCCCCTTTAAAAAAGGCCCTGGGGACACAGGTTAAACCCTCCCTGAAAGTTTGCACGGGCCCCCCAAAACCCCCCCCCCCCTTCCCTTGAAAATCAATCAGATCTGAGGGATCTGCACCAAGAGATGGACTGGGTTTGGAGACTTCTGCCCAGTGTAAATAGTTCTGTGCTGGGGATCAGCCCCCCCTTTTCAGCTCTGTATAGATCCGTTTTAAACTCACTTTACCCCCCCCCCTCTAAAAAAGAAAATGTTTTCCACCTAGGGGTCTGACCACCTGTTTCTCTTTTCCCCCTGAAACCTTTTTCCCTCATTGAGCTTGTCCACAACCCGCGGCTAAGACTGACTGGGTTTACCTAACGATTTTAGGTGCCTTTTACTGTGTTAGAGCCCCAGTGACGTCACCCTTTGGAAATAGGTGTAGCTGTAGTTTTCTTTTTCCCTACACACCGGGGACACAGGTCCCAAATCCTGGCCCCCAACAACTCGCTCTCGGGTCCGGATTTCCCTTTTTATAATTTTAATACTTTTTTTGGATAATAATGTTGTTTATATGTAAAGAATATAAGAAAAAAATTGAAAAGTTTCTGTGTGTTAGACCAACATAGTCATACAACACCACATAGTTAATACAAAGCATTTCCTTTAAATGTTTTTACTTTATTTTTTAAAACCCCCTTTTTTAATTTTTTAAGACTTTAAAAAAAAGGATTAAAAATTTCTTGGGGGCCAAAAATTTTATAAAATTTTTATTTAAAATTACAAATACAAAATTTTTAAGGGGAATTTTTTAAATTTTTTGCCCGGGCTTTAAAGGAGCCGTATGTTATACACTTCCATAATGTACCCAATAAAAAAAAAACGCACCTCGCCAAGTGCTCAAAAAAAAACATTTGGGAAAGTTTTTAAACCCTTTAATTTTGTTTCCAAAAATTTAAAAGCAAAGTGGGGGAGACATTTTAAAAATTTTTCCATTTTTTTTTTTTTAAAAATTTAAACTTTAACCCAAATTTTTTAAACCAACCTGAAGCTGTAGCCTCCCCACATCATGAACACAAAGTGGAATCCTAAAAAGGGCTGGGAAAAGAGCGGGCCCTTTTAAAAGCACCAGGGGAAAAAAAACCCCTTTAAAATACAAAAGCTTAATAAATAAAAAAAACCCAAAAAAAAGATTTTCCTTTTTTGGAAAAAGGAAAACCCCTTTCTTAATGAATTAAAACTGGGGGTGTGCAGGGGGGAAATTTTGGGGCTCCACAGATTTTTTAAAACAGATTTTGTTGATTTGGGGACTTTGAAAATGAAAAAAAAATATTTTTTTTTAAAATAAATTGCACTTTTAAAAACCCTTTAGTTTTTTTTTTCTTTTTCATGGGGGAACCCAATAAAAAAACAACCAAAATTTGTGACTTAAATTTTTAAATACCCCAAACGAAAAATAATAAAAAGCCTTGGTTGCATGGGGGGTTTTTTTGGAGAACGGGATTAGGTTTAAAATTTGGGGGGTTCTTTTTCCAATAAAAAAAAACAAAACTTAGGGGTGAAAAAAATCTTTTTTGTGCCCTACTAACAATTTAGGGTCCCTGGATTTTTTCCCACTGTCACTACCAAAAAGTATTGAATTGCGATTTTTTTGGATTTTTTTTAAAATGTTAGATCTTTTTAAAATAACAAACCCGCCCCGAGAGAAAATTTTTAAAAAAATAGCGAAAAGTCGAAAGTTCCCCAAAATAACACCTATAAAAAAACTACAGCCTTTCCCCCCATCCCAAAAAAAGGGGGTAACACCCGTAACCTTTTGAAAAGATTTAAAAAGTGAAAAAAATTTCATTTTAAGACTAGCTTTAAAAAAAAACTCCCCAAATTTTTGAAAAGTTGGGGCACTGTTTTAAAAAAGTAAAGGAAAAAAAATTCATTCTTAATTTAACCCAAAATTTTTTTCCCCCCAACAGGCAAAGAAAAACAACCCGAATTTTAAATTTTTAAAACAAGTTTCCATGTTTTTAAAAAATTAAAATAGGGAAAAGTAGAAATTCAAGCAATTTAAAACTTTTTTTTAAAAAAAAGGTTGGGACAGGGTTAACAAAAACTGCCCAAAATGGTTTCTAAAAATTTAGAAGGGTGAATTTTCCCCAAAAAAAAATTTTGGTCCCCTTTTTGGGCCCAATTTTCCGAAAAAAAATTCCGTTTCGTTCCAATTAATTTGCAAAGAAACACGTTTAAAAAGCAGCTATTTTTCCAGGCTGCCCCAAGCCGCAGGGGCGTAGAACGTTTTCCCCTGCTTAAATTTCAGAGGGGGCTTTTTTGGCCTTCATACAAAGTTGTGTTTTTAGTATGAAAACGCAGATGACTGCCATCGCTCTTTGAAACCCCTTTTACTATAAAATTCCCTGGGCACTTTAAAAAGGGCAAAAATGACCAAAAAAAAAAAAGCGGGAAAATTTTAACCTGAAAAGAGTCATGCCGAAAGCTTGGGAAAAAAACAAACTGAGAGCTCAGGGGGCAAAAAATTTGTGACAGAGGTGGGGGTGAAAGGCGGGAGCGCAAAAAAAAAAGGGGGGGAAAGGGAAAAAAATTTTAAAAGGGGGGGGGGGGGGGGCAAAATTTTTTTTTTTTTTTTTTTTATTTTTAATTTTTTTTTTTTTTTTTTTTTTTTTTTTTTGGGGGTTTTTTTTGGAATAAAGAAAAGGAAGAAGGAAAAATTAAATTTTTTATAAAAAAAAAAGGGGGGGTTTTTTTGGGGGTTAAGCCCGCAGACATAGATCAGGAGTGGGACAATGACAAATTTGAGGGGGCAAAAAAGTAAATTTGGCCCACAGGGGTGGGACAATGATTTCAGTGTGGGGAAGGGCCCCGACACAGCAGCATGAGATCAGGCAGTGGCACCCAAAGACATTCTGGAGGGGGCAAAATAAATTAAAGGGCCCCAGAGTTGGGACAATGAAAACAAATGGGATGGTTTACGACAGCAGCAGCCTTTTTAGATCAGGGAATTGGGACAAGAAAATTCTGGAGGTGGGAAAAACCCGGAGGGAAACCACAAAATTGGGAAAAATGACTGAGAGCGGGGGCACGGGGGCAGCAACCGGGGTCGGCAGGGCACAATGACACAGTGGGAACAGGCAGCAGCCACACACACTGAGGTCAGACAGTGGCACAATGCACAGTGTGGAGTCCGGAAACAGAAACAGCAGCAGCACGGGTCATAGAGTGGCACAATCAGAGTGGGGAGGTGGGGAAATACCAGCCCCGGGTAAAGAGGGTGGTAGGCAAAAGGAAACGGGCAGCGATGTGTGGCATCGGGCGGGGGTCGGCATCAGAAAGGGCTGAGGGGTGTTTAAACCCCAACTGACGCAAGGCTTTGGTGTGTGGAATTCCGGGCCCGATCCCGCCTGTTCATTTACAAAAGGTCATGTTCCCTTTTCCCCGGGACAAGCGGTTCTCCTTGGGGAAACGATGGCCCCCGCCGACTGAACACCCGCTCTATGCCAACTACGGCCGGGCAGGACAGCTTCCCCACTGCAAATCGGCAAGTTGGGGGGCCACACACCATTTGGCTGCCCAGACCCAGGGGAAATCTTCTAACTGAGGTGGCAGAGGCGTCCAATAGGCCACAATTGGGTTCGGGACGCCCGGGTCCTGCGCTCTGCTGCGGGCGACTGCCCTCCCACTAGGGGTTGAAGGAAGCGCCATCATGACTCCAGACTTGGGTTTCTACTTAGGGACTGGTCTGCTCCTCCCCCCCCCCCATCCCCCAGCAGCCGGGCAGTAGTACGTGAGCGCGAGGAACCCCCCGGGCAGACCGTCGAGGGGGACATCCGCACTAGGCAGCAGCCCAAATGATTAGGAGGTTTTTCCCATAGTATTTGATTGTCTTCCCTTCAATGCTGGGAAAAAGGGTCCCCTTTTGGACCGTAGCGAGGGGCCAAAAGGGTGGGAGCAAAGTATCCCCCTGCCGATGCTGATATTCGGCTGTCACTACCAGGGAAATAACTGCTCGGGCCCTCTGCAAAGTGACTCCGAGGGGGTCCCGCCTCCTTTTCCACTGTATCTGCCACGGGGCTTGGGGGGGTTTTTGCCTCGTCTTCCTACTCCATCCCCCCTCCTCCACTGCTCCTCTCCTCCTCTCTTGTCCCCTGGGTAAAAATCCACTAATTTTCACCAGACAAATTCTTCTCTCCAATGTCCTCCTCCCCTCCATTTCAGTCCCCCCTGGATCATGTGGCCACGAGATGTAGTGCCACTCTCCAGTCCCTGCCCAGACAGATTTTTCAGCATCTGTTTCCCCGGGCATGAAGCAGTGGAATGATGTTATTCATCCCGTAGTCCTGGCGACTGACAAATAACGTCGCCTCCTCGAATTTGCCCAACAAACGGCAGGTGCCCCACGATGACTGCCACGGGCTGACATAAAAAGTTACCAGGGGAGAAAACTTCTTTTTTCCCTGGATCAAAAAAAAATCATTAATGGCCTTTCCTTTTCATCCCGGTTTAAAAAATTTGTCTTCCCGGGAATTCCAGCAGGTGGAAAAAATTGCAAACCCAGAGTGTGTTGGGGGGGGGGGCCCCCGGTTTCTGCCACTCCCAACTCGAGGAGGGTGGCCCCCGGGGTTTTGTACAAAAAGGAAAAAGTGCATGCACATTTCCCTGGCCTTTTCAGAATTTTCTGAAATTGGGGGAAGACTTCAGGAACCTTTTAAAAACCCGTTTGAAAAAAGGGGCGCCTTCCCGGGCGCATGGAACCCCCCTCGGTGCCCCCGTGGACACCTTTTTTCCCCCCCATTGTCCTTTCACCGGGTTTTCCGTTTTTGCATTGGCAGGAAAACCCCACACATCGTTTTCTTGCTGATACGCGGACCAGTTCCTCCCCGGGTGTGACTTCGTTGCCAAAAGGCAACCCGGGTTTTAAAACCGTGACCCCGCTTTGCTCTACAAACTTTGGGGGTTTTATGGAGCAGTACTTGTGGAGGCTGAGATGGGGGTGGTGGTGAAGGGAAAGGGGGGGCGGCTTTGGCGCAGGTGCAGCATTTGACAACGTGGGGGGAGAAAGCGGGGGTTCTCCTGTCCAAGTTTTTGGGGTTGTGCCTGGGCTGGAAGCACATTCCCCCAGGGGGCCGAAAAGGACATGTACGGCCCCCTAAATGTAGTTACAGCTCCAGACTTCCCCCCCCCTCCCCGTTCCCCTTGGAAAAACCCGATAAGCCAAAAGGGGATTTGGCCCACATTCTGTTTTAAATTTTTAATGAATGCGGGTTACTGCCTTTTTGGAAAAAAATTTTACGGTTTGGGAACCCTCCATCTGGGCCGGCACAACCCTTTTTATTTTTCTCTGAACGTGCGGAGCCCACCATTTAAAAAAGGGGGGGACGCAGTACCAACAACTTGGACGGGAGCTTGGCGCTGGCCCCTTGGGAAAGGTTGGAGAAACTGTTTCCTTTGGGCAATCGCCTCGCGGGAACGAACTGTGGGGCCTTTAGAAAGCGAGGAGCGGGGAGCATCTGGCCCGGGGAGTTATGTCAAAAAAAACGGGTTTCCCTTCTGCAGAGGGGGGGACCCTTTGACTGGCTGCAAGGGCATGCATCCCCACTGGGCCTGCTGCTCGCTGCGGGCGGTTTGTTGCTGGGGGCGGCGGAGGGAAACCCCACATCTGAGCCCGTTTCTCCCAGGCACCGGATGGTGATGTGAAATGTTTTGGGACGCGGGGCCTGGGTCCCAACGTTAGCTCCCTGGCCACGCTTCACTTTCTGCCCACAAAATTCTACATATACCCATATTCGGCCCCTTTCGGTGTTTAGCAAAAAAATCCACCCCGGGCCGGGGTATGGGGTTTTTTCCCACCAAGCTCCGCACTGAGTAAACACTTGCCCCCGGGTCCCTCGCTGAGCCCCTGTGCTGCTACTTTTTGGGGACCTGCGAAGGGGGTTTTTTTTCCCCGGGGCCCGTTTTGGCTCCCGCCCTACACTGCTTGTATCTTGTAAACTCCGGCCCACCGACCCACTTGCTGGCTGCACCCCGCCTGCGCGCAAGCTGACCCCCTTTTCTTCTTGACGAGGGAAAACCCCCTTTGCCTAAAAGGGTTTAAAAGTGCGGTGGGTTCATCATCTTTTTTTTGTTTTTCCCATCGAAAATTTTTGCCACATCCCCGGTCTTGGTTGCCGTTTTTGGGCCCCATTTTTTTCGCTGCCAAGTAGCTGCAAACTGCCCCCCCCAAATTTTTCTCCTCGCTAATAGGGGCGCTGGGGCCCGGGACCACATAGTGATCTCTGGCTGGGGGAACCAGTTTGGGACGGGAGGCGGGCTGAGGACATTTGGGGGCCCCGTGACCCCCCGGGGGCCCCATCCCAAACAAAAGGTTGGGGTCTGATTTTTCCCCCACCGACTTTTGGCTGGGGTTGTCAATGTCTTTTGGGGGAGGGGGGGGGATGACCTATAAACCCCAATCAAAAAACCCTTTGGGGTTGCTGAACAACACACGGCCGCTAGATGACAGGGGCAGTTGTGGCCCCCACCGAGGGGACCCCTGCTGCACCCCCCTTGCTGTGCTGCGCCTGGGTTTTCCCGGGAATTGTGCCCCCATTGCAGGTGCAGAGCCCGCCACCCCCCCCCCCCCCCCTCTGTCTGAAATATGTTTTTTTCTAAAAAAGAAAAGACACTGTTTGATGATGGGAAACTGTATATGATAAAAAAATTTCACCCCGTTTTTTTACTCCAAATTGGGAACCCAGTAACAAGCTTGGGTAACCCTTGGAAATTTAAAATTTCGCCCACAAATTTTGGCCCGGAAAAAATTTTTTGTATTTCCCTTTAAAAAAAACTGTTGGGGTTTTTTCTAAATTAAAAAAACAAAAAGCTTTAAATTTAAACCCTTTAGAAAATTATTGGATAAGGGGGGGGGGGGGGGGGGGGGGAAAAGTATATATTTTGGGGCGTTGAAAAAAAGGTTTATTTTTTTTCAGCACACCAGCAAAACAAGTTAATTTTCCCCTGGATTTTAAATTTTCGCCAAAGAATTGAGCCCACAAAATAGTTAAACTTGGTAGCGTGTTACAATTTGGCTGTTTTTTCCGCCACACAACAAGGATACTTTTTTAATTTAAACCCTTTTCTTGGAAATTTGGGTACAGGAAAAATTTATATATTTTTTCCCCCCTTGAAAAAAACGGTTTTTTTGGGGGCGCACACCAGCAAAACAACGCTTAAATTAACCCCCCGGATTAAATTGCGCCAAAAGAAATTGGGGCCCCACAAACTAAATACTTTGTAGGTGTTACAATTCATGTTTTTACGCCAACAACAAGAGATCAGTTGTAATTAGCCTTTGCTTTTGAAAAGGCTAACAGGGAAAAAATTTATATTTTTTTTTTTTGGGGCGTTTGGGAAAAAAACGGTTTTTTTGGGGTCAGCACACCCGCAAAAACGCTTAATTAACCCCTGGATGTAAATTTCGCCAAAAAAATTGAAACCCCAAAAAAATAGAAACTTTGTAGCGGTTTTCAAAATTTCGGTTTTCTACGCCCCACCCAAAAAAGATACAGTTGTTAAATTTTCCTTGCTTGTGAATTAGGTTTCAGGAAAAAAAAGTATAAATTTTGGGGTTGAAAAAAAAGGTTTTTTGGGGTCAGCAAAACCAGCAAAACAACGCTTAATTAACCCCCCGGATGTAAATTTTCGCCAAAGAATTGAGCCGCACAAAACTATAGCTTTGTTGCGTGTTACAAAATTTCGTGTTTTTTTACGCCACACAAAAAGGGGCCCGTTGTAAAATTAAACCCTTTTCGTGAAATTTGGCCCACAGGAAAAAAATTTTTATATTTTGGCCCTTGAAAAAGACGGTTTTTTTTTGGGGGCAGCACCCACAAAAAAAACGCATAATTAACCCCCGGATGTAAATTGCGGGAATTGAATTTTAGCAGCCAAAAATAAGTGGTATTTTTTAAATTTTTTAAAAAAAGAGTTTTTTTTAAAATGAAAACAACAGGAACCCGGCTTTAAACCCCCTTTTGGGAAAATTTTAAAGTATATTTCGCGCAGTGGCCACATGGATTTTTAGATCCAATACCCCAAAAAAATTTGAAATAGGGAAAATTAAAAAAAACAGCTCTGAGACAAAAAGGGGACACCCCAGAAATCGTTTTTATAAAAAAACAATTTTTTTCAGTAAAAAAGCTAAACAGCCCGGCAAACACCTTCCCTGATGAGGGACAGTTTAGAGGATGTGGCTCCCGGGGATTTTCGCCCGGACTTTTATAGTGCGGTGACGTACAGAATCCCGCCCGGTTTTCTGATTGGCTTTATCTTGCACATGGGCCAGGCTATGCCCTTCTCCCAGAGTGCTTTGGCCCCCTGTTTGCGCCAGGGGTTTGCAGCCATTTTTTTCAATCAAAAGCACAATTTGTTACCCCAAGGACCCCAAGTTTGGGCATCTTCCCAACAGAAGTTTTTTCCCGAAATTCTAAACGAAAATTCCCCTTCGTTTGAATCGATTCGCCCATCCCTTACTAATGAAAAAAAACTGGTGGTTCAGTAATTTTGTTGAGAAAAAACTAATTAGAGGGCAGAGTCTCTCAGAACAAAGACGGTCAGGGCTTCCCCCCTCTTAAAAACTGTTTTTGAAATTTGTGGAACAAATTTTTGAAAACATTCCATAATTTCCAAAAAACTTTAAATATTCCCCATCTTCAGGGGCATAATATCAAACCATTAGGAGATGGGCCCCAAAAAACAAAAAAAAAATACAGGAGATTGCTCACATCCTTGTGAGTAAAAAACTTCAGCTCTTTTTATTATCTGAAGCACCCGAAAATTTTTGTTACCCCGGGGTGTACATTGTTCCACAAATAGGTTCGGTGGGGGTCACCTTTTCAGGGGTTCCCCGTTAGGCAGGTAAGCCCGGGCAGATTAGGGTGCCCTTTAAAGTTTATTCATTTTAGGAAAAATTAAAAAAAAAAGTTCTGGTTTTTTAAAACAACATTTAGATTTTTGGATTATTCTTTGGGAATGAGAGAGGGGTGAGTAAAAAATCCCAAAAAAAAAAAAAACCCAAATAGAAAACTCTAAAAAAAAAAAAAAAAAAACCCAAAAAACAAAAAAAAGTATATACATAAAACCAAAAAATTTTATTAGGAAAATACTAAAAGTAACTAAAGTAAAAGGTGCAATATGTAACTCCCGGGTAATTTCAAAACCATTTATTAAAATTTATCAAATCAAATGTACAATTGAAAAGGTGCTTTAAAAAAAATAATAATAAATAAAGTATCCAGTTGTAGAATTTGTGTAAAAACACCCCAGGGTATATAAAATACTATGCCCATATTACAAATAAACATATGGAAAAAGATCCAATGCTATAAATAAATTGGGAGGGATTCAGACCATTGGATGAAGAAAGACAATTGTCAGTTACCAAACTTTCATCAAAAAGTTTCAAGAATCTAGATAAAATCAGGCACAGCACGGTCAAATACATTAAAACGCAGGAGAATGTATTTCGGTCATGAAAAGTACTCTGTGGCTTCGAGGAATATCTTCTTGAACTAATTGACTATGAATCCTACTAATGTAATTACATCTCTATCATGCAGAACGAAGAAGCAATTATGGCATTCCAATCCAGAAAACACCGCGTATCTCTGGACAAAGCTATTTACAATGGACTGAGGCAAAATGGAAAACTCTTCTCGTGGTTAGGTGAATTCATAAATGTGACTCTTTCTTTTTGGCAAACCTCAGTGTCTCTGAGAACTCAAAAGAAGAGGAAGCCATACATACTTTTTTTCAGATATTTTCTTATGTCTTTGATGGTATGCGTGTTGTATATAAGTGGGTAGTTTACACATTGACGAAAGGCACTATATACAATGCTGTATATATTAATATACACCAATATATAAGACGGTTTTAGAACCACATATGTTCCTCATCCAGACTAAGATCTACTCTTTGTGTAGGCTTTTGGATAACTTCAGAAAGGACAATGTTAAACAACACATGCAGCCTTTACAACAACTCATGGCTTCTAGGAGAGGTGATCTGAGCTGATGAAATCTGCTGACTGTAGTCCAGACATTTGTCCCTTAGAAAAAATTTGGTGCATTATGAAACAAAAAATTCGCGGCCAAAGACGACCCGGACTGTTGGAAGCACCTACATTTAGACATGGTTGAGACAAATTTCAATCTATCAGAACTCAGTAATTGGTCTCTTATTTTCAAGATGTTCTCACAATCACTATGGTAAAAAAGAAGAAGGCGGATGCTACACTAATGGTAGATATGGGCCAAAACAGACAAATGCGCCCAACTTCATTGCGATGTGTTGTGATGTCAGTTTCCAAATACGTTAAATTTTTTCAAATGAATGGAGAAAAATATGTAACTCTTCAACTTCTGATCCATGTTCATGGTAACTGAATATCATTATTCGCTCTGAGAGTTGTCCAAACCAATTCCCGTTCTTGCTGTTTCCTCACATTGTAAATGTGTCCCACATCTTTTTAGGAATTAGGGCAACTGCGATACATGAAACAGGTTTGGTCTAAAATTCACTTTAATGTTTATTATTGTAATGTGATATCTTCTTCTTCCTATATCTATACCTTTCATGTCACTTTATGGGGGATGTAACTTATGTGATACTTGTACCTTTCCATGTGAATCTGAGAATTGTTTGTACAATATTCTGGTTTTTATGGTTAAGGACAGTAATAATTTTTGATCGCTTGTAGTTGTTATGTGTGAAAAATATTTATAATGTCATGCTAAATTTGGAAAAAAATTACCATTTTTCAAATTCCAATAAAATTTCTGCCTCTAATGACAGATAGTTATGCCAACACAGAATAATGTATAAACTTAGTATCTACCTTGTGTCTACTGTATGTTGCCATCATTTTGAAAATGTCTTTTAATTATTTTTTTTTACGACATTGGGGGGGCTTAGAAAATTCAAGTAGTTATTTTCACATTTTAAGAAAAATTGCAATCATAATCTGCAGTTTTAGCTGAAAAATAATTCCATTTTCACAAGCAAACACTGGTAAAAAAAGCATCCCAATAATTTAATACCAAATTTTTTCCAATTTTGGACCGCAAATTACCCTATATTTGGGTTGTAAAACCGCTGTTTGGGATCGTCATGGCAGGGCACACAAGGGAGGGAGCGTATTTAACTTATTGGAACGCAGATTTTGGGTGGGTGCCCATTTTGCATTTGAAAAGACCCTCAAGTACCAGAATCAAGGGAAAGTGAAAAGTCACCAAATTTTGGATTAACAACCTCAGAGAACTCACTTTGGCATATCATGCATTTGGCGGTCATGAAGTGGTTCAATACAGTTTCTTACCATTGGGCTGTGAAAATTGGAAAAAAATATGAAGTTATGACCTTTTCTTTGGGCTTAACTTTTAAAAGCATTTTTTACATAAAATACAGGTATAAAATATATAAATATAAATTACATAAAATAATATATGAGAGGATATAAATGACAAGTAGTTACGACCTACTTTTAACAATTTAGAAATCGCGCTCTGATAATTTTTCTTTTAATGTCTGTCTATTCTAAGAGCCCTTTTTCTTTTACCGAGCCTATGTGAAGGATTTTTTTTCCGGGATGATTTGATGTATTCTTCTTGACACCATTCTGAGGTTAATGTGTCTCGCTTTTGGACTCGCTTTTCTTTTCATAAATTTTGGGAACGCAGGATGAACAAATATACTAGACAACCTTACCTGGTAGTATTTTTTATTTCTTACAGCGGTCAACACGTGCAGTATAAATGACAAGCTAAGACATTTACTCCACAAGGTCGATGTGATTATCACTCGGATACTATAAATGACAGATATATTAGTTTTTTATATCTAAATCTTTTTTTAATGTCGTACAAAGCCTTGTACGGTGCCTTGTTTTTTTGCAGGCATGAGTTGACATTTTAAATATGGATATTTTTTGGGATGCACAAGACTTTTTGTTCCTTTACAATATCTGTTTCTTGCGGGAGTTTGGGTAAAGAATAAATCACTGAAAAACCCTCGGGAGTGAGTTATTTTTTTTCATTCTGCAGTTACTTGACTAGATCTTTAGAAGGCTAGGGACATTAACATCACATGGCGAATAACTAATAATTACTAATGTCAACTTCAATTTTTTTAATCTTATTTTTTGGGACAATTGGACTCCAATTTGCATAAGGGAAAAAGGACAGTGATTGTCATTTTACTTTCTTTTTTTTTTGTTTTTGCATTTTACATTTTTTTATTTTAATTTGCTCCCCATAACATGACGTTAATAGGGATCTGTAGATGACTGTTTCCAATCACCAGGTGAGATAAAAAAAAAAACATAGAAATTTCAATTTTTCCCTAAAAAATCGATATTTATGGACCAAAAATAAATAAAAAACCTAATATTAGCAAATCACTGGGCTGTAATGACCCAACGTATAAACATAATTCAAATTATTTATCTCAAGGGTGCATAGTGTAAAAAACTAATAAAAAAAAATGCCACAATTGCCAAACCTTTTTGCATAATTTTTCATTAAAAAATAAAAAAAGAAAGCAATCATAAATGTGCACAAAAAAATGACAATCTTGAAGAATTAAAAAGTCATCCGGCCAAGAAACAAGCCCTTGACACACGAAATTATAAAAAATGTATCTAAGTATTGGAGGATACACAAATATAAATAAAATCCTCTCTTATAGCGATTGTTCAACCAAGGATAAAATCAAACAGTTATTCGGCTCTTGTGGATGAATGAACAAGGGGCCCTAACAAAGTAGTAAAACCTCAAAGAATTTTTCAGTATCTCATTAAGATTTGGTATCAACTTGGAATCAGACTGACACTGTTGAATACAGATAACTTACTTTATAAATCTGCAATAAATGATGCAATTAAGGGTTTTTATTTTTTGCAAACATAGTACCCTAAACAACAGAATGTTTTCGGCGTTTCATAGAGCCATTTATATTGTATAGAGCAAGCCCCCACATGGCTATATAGATGCAAAAAGTTCTACTTTGAAGTCATAAATTTAATGTGATATATACAACAAATTTCCCTCAGCAGGAAGGAGGGAAAACTTACGAATACCCACTGTGTGTATCTTATATTATATCGCTGGAAAAGTAAAGAAACGTTAGGATAGACAAAACGGCAAGCAAGAAGTTTGCGTTCCTGAGCCGACCTTCATAAAATTGCCTGTATAATTATTCCGGCTCTGCAGATGCCTTGAAATGTTCCTGGTGCCACTCTTGACCAGGTAATAGTTCTCGGTAATAAACTGTGCAACACTGAGCACTGGAGGAAGGAGCTTCCTTGTCGATTATTATTGTTCAGTTTTCACTGACCATCAGCTCTGGATAGGGAGATCTCTCTGGAGCCGTCCTCTCTTCATAGGAGGTTTAGAGATTACCTAGAACAAAATGCGCTGTAAATTTATAGTTGAGCCCTAGTACATGTTCTTATTCTTGCTCTTCGGTTACGCTCAGCACATATAACACCGTGGGCGGCTCTGTTCTTTATTGTCTGTATTCACCTGCATCTTATCTATGAGTGGATCTGCTACACATGAGACAGGTGATGTCAAGACAGGTGACGCATACGATAGTGGTAGTGTCCCGTTACCTTACACTCCTCTGACACCAGGTTCAAAATACCTGATGCCGATCCCTTGTTGCTGTTGAGCTTTTTTTGTACTGTTAACCATTTTTACGTTTACAAGTTTTCTCTCACCTCACTTCCAGTCGCCGAAAATGTTCCAAATCTATAGTTAATGACGGCATACCCAGCATGCATGGTCTCCTGTAATCATTACCATTCTACTTGGTCTGCAGCTGGAGACTGACTTGTGGACCTTGAGACTGGTAAAGTGAGCTTTACTGCTATTAACTGCAGACGGAGGACGTCAAGCATTTGTCTGTGGTCTGCAATGGTTAGAGTAATGTCTTACATCGAGGACGGCCCGGGATCAAATCAACCGCAGCTTTCACAGTCATGGACTTGGTTGGAGCGTCTTAGGAAAACCAAAGATCAGCAAGCTGGAAGTCTTCTGTCTACTGCGTTACATGAAAGGTAAGTGGCTTTACTGTATAACATTTATTGTACTAATAGTGGAGATAGCTTTCTACATTTTGTGTTCTAGTTGAGAGTACAGCATTCTGGATTTGGAGCATTTCAAAGATCTCGTGGTTTCAAGTCTCTCCTATAACTGCTTGGATATGTAGCTCGTTAATGTATACATAAACATTTCTCTGCTATAATAGTGGAGATAGCCTCTCTCACTCATTTGTGTTTATTGAGAATACAGCTATTGTATTTCATTGATTCCCAATAATGCCTAAAAGTCTGCACATTTGGAGCCTAATATAAAGTGCCCCTTTATGGCCATGACAGCGACTTATTTAGGGGTTTTTTGAAGGAGAAATAAAAAGGAGATATGTTTTTACTGTGGGGACTACAATCGGACTTCAAAGGGACCAAGAAAAAAAGAAAAAGATGTTTAAAGTTAAAAAAATTTTCACAAGAAAGCCTGAAAAAATGTTGGGCCCGTGGTTTCCCTTTTGAGGGGACCAGTGGCTTTCCCAAAAACAGACGGCCTGGGTGGGAATTGTTCATCAAAGTGGAAAAGGTTTCCCCTTTAAAATTGTTGGGTCTCCCGTTTTCATGGGGGGTAGTATTTTTGCTCTACAAATGGAAACCCCTTTTACAAAATTTTTTCTGCTGCTTCGTTTCCCAACCTTTGGGTTTAAAATTCTTGGATAATCCCCAAAGGAAAGCTACATCTTGGATGGGGGAAGAAGAGCCCCGCCTAACCGGGGACCCCAAAAAAGGTCCTTGAATCCCTTTGGCCCGCAAAGATAAAAGGGGGGGGATGATCCAAAGGGAAAAAAGGGGGGACCCGTGGAAAATGGGGGGATCAAAACAAAATGCTTTATCTCCCTCCTAAACCCGGGGGCAGGGACTGATGGTCCCGGGGCCCGGGTCTTCCTGTGAAAATTTCCCCCAATCAGCTCTTTGACAGCTCGCTTGAGTTTCCCCCGACACAATGTTTCCCCCAAAACAACCCCTTTCCCCGAGCGAGAACAAAAACCCAAAAAGATTTCCAAAAGTCTCCAAAAAAATTCCCCCCCTGAAAACCAAAAAAACCCCAAAAAACAAGAATATTGATTAAATTTCCCAAAAAAAGAAAACAAGATGTCGGTGCTGTTACTCGTGAAGTTTTGACCCAAAATTTGCAGCAATTTTTAACCCATTTAGAAAGGTCTTGGCGGTACAACCTCCTGACAATGGAGCCCCTAAAAGGAAAGTGTGGAAAAGGAAACAGTTTTCCCCAACTCCTTGTTTTTTCCAGGCCCAACCCGAAAAGGTCTTCGAATGAAAAAAAGTAGATTTTTTTTCTTTCTATAGAAAACGGTCCCAACCCCTTTCAGTTGTAATATGATGGTTAAAAAAACCTCTTTAGAGGACCGGGAGCCCCGAAAACCCGGCAGCGCTTTCCCCAATGACTGGATAGTTCCTCCTGAAAAGGGCCCCGAGGACAAAAGGGGCCTTTTCCCCCTTTTCAGCGCACGGCCCCAAAAACCCTGCTGCAATTATCAGATCCTTTAAAAAGGGAGAATTTTTCAACAAGAGAAGGGACTGGATGGAGATCTTTTGCCCCCGTGTTTATTGTTCTGTGCTTGAGGAAACAGTTGCCTCTTCGCTCTGTATGATTTTGTATCACTTCATGTTTCCCCCCCCCTCCAATTTAAAAACAATTTTTCCAGCCTAGGTCTGCCCTTTCTCTGTTTCCCTTTGATAATTGTTTTCATTGGCGGTCTCAAAACGTCCCTGCAGCTAGGGACTACTAGGTGAATGAAGGGAGGTGCGCTCTACCCGTGTTAGAGCTCAGGTGAAGTCATCGCTGTGTATTTGTGTAAATTGGGGTGTTTTCTTACCCCACAAGCCCCTGGGAAAAGGTCCCTAATCCTGCTGCTCCAACAAATCGCTCTAGGTCCTGACTTCCTTTATTTAAGTTAAAAAATTGTGGATAATTTTTGTCTGTTGTTTTGTGTAAAAAAATTAAAGGGTAAAATTTGGAAAAAAAAATTTTTAAAAATTTTACCATTTTGAAAATCTCCAAGTTTTTGTTTTGTTAGGGCCAAAAATTTTTAAACCCCCCCCATTGTTAATAGCTTGCATTTGCCGTTAATTTTTTACTTTTATATGAGATTTTTTTAATTCCTTAATTTTTTTAAAAACCCTTAGTAGGATTTAAAATTTTTGGGGAGCCCAATTTTTTTTTATTTTTCAAAATAAAATTACAAAACAGGGCTTTAAAAGGGATCGGTTTTAAAGGGGTTTTTCCAAACCAAAGTAATGTTGAGTGGGGGGAACCCCCCAAAATGGGTATTTAATCACTTTTCTAAATATATGTGATTAAAAAAAGTGAAAAACTCTGAGAGCTACAGCATTTCTCAACCCCTCCTTGGTTACCACAAAGCTTCCCCTAATCATGACCCAGGAGCTGAAAGGCCGGGCTTGCGCGAATCACTTCTTATCTGATGACAGGCAGAATGAATGGTCTTTTAAGGCACCGGGGAGCAATATGTTTTCTTTTGTATACAGAATAACTAGCTGTAGTGTTATTAGATCCCTGCTTTATCTGATGAAGAAGCTTTCAAGCTGCTGTGTAGAATAGGTGTTCTATTTTGTATACAGAATTCACAAGTTATAGTTTGATTATTTGAGTGAACATGTCACAGGTATCTATCATACATGAAAAAACTTTGAGACTCTCGGTTCACATATTTTGATCAAAAGATGTTTAAGCTGCCCACGACTTTCAACGTGATCTCAAAATTTTTTTCATGTATGATAGATAGCATAAATGCTTCTTTAGGGATTTCCACGTAGTGTATTGCCCTTTTTGCAGGAGTGTTGCGCATGGCAGGCGTGTTTTGTGTGGTGTATACTTGTATGTTTAATTACTCTTTGGGACTGCCCGATTGTTGAGATCACATTGAAAAGTCGTGGGTGCAGGCTCTAAAATATTTCTTTTGAGATCCGGATAATATATGTGAACCGAGAGTATCAAAGTTTTTTCATGTAACATGTCACAGGATCCCCTTATGCAGCTCTTTGCTCTGGCTGTGTGTGTCTGTGTGCGTCTCTGTGTCTTGCTGCATGATTTGTTTACATTACATTAGCTGCTTAGCAGATAAGGTTTCTCCTGACAGTGCCGTCTGAGGCTCTGTGTCTTGCTGTATTGAATCCACTGTTGTACTGTTTATTAGTTCACTTAAGTTTTGAGACGCTCCCTTTGGATTCCTCACTCCCCTCTCCCTCTCTCCACTGCAGCTTCATGACTCAGCGTGATTTGTTTACATCTTGCTCTCATACTGAACGGAGGTCAGTACATGGTCTGGTGGCAAATCCCCTTTAAGTTTTGACAAGGCTTTGAGGGGCCTGAATGTTATACACTTCCATAATCTACCCAAATTAAAAAAAACAGCTCTCAAGGTACTCAAAACAACATTTAGGAAGTATGTTAACCCTTTAGGTGTTTCACAGAAATTAAAGCAAAGTGGAGGAGACATTTTCAAAATTTTCCTTTGATTTTTTGCAGAATTTAAATCTTAATCCTTATTTTACAGCCTGAAGCTGTAGAACTGCCCACATCATGCACATCAAGTGGGATCCTGAAGACGGCGGGGAAGAGCAGGCCCTGTTAAGCAGCCAGAGGAAAAAAACCTTTAAGATACGACTCTATTTTGGAAACATACAACACTTCTTAAGGAATTCATCTAAGGGTGCTGTGTGTATTTTGTTTCTCAGATTTTGTTAGACTTAGGGCATGAAAATTAAAAATTATTATTTTGTTTTAATAAATTGTACATTTAGCTGTAACTTTTTTCATTTTCACAGGGAATGCAAGAAAAAAAAAAAACAAAATTTGAGACACAATTTTTATGACTATGGCAATACCCCATGTTGTAATAATAAAAAGCTGCTTGGTGGCATGATGGTTCTTTTGGAGAACTTGTGATTAGGATAATAGTGGTTGCTTTTTCCAATGAAAATAAACAGACCTGAAAATCTGTTTGTGTCTACTCACATTTTATGTGCTGGAGTCTTCCCCCTGTCACTACCGAAAAGTATTGAATTTCAGTTTGTCTAAGTCTATTTAAATGTGTAAATTAGATCTTTCAAAATATCACCAGTCTCCGAGAGAAAATATATTAAAAAGTAACCGAAAAGTCATGTTCCACAAAATGACACCTAAAAAAACTACAGCTCACCTCAGACGAAAAAGGGCCTGACACAGTATCATCCTTGGAAAAGAATTAAAATGTGAAAAATTACTTTTTAAGACTAGACTTTAAAACATACAACCCCAGTTTTAAAAATGTTGGCTTTTCGCCTGTTTTCTGGCGTATCCTGTGCCTCACCGGCCCGAATCCCCTGTCGGACGCAGGGATGCAGTGTTAGGCGCAGCGTTCGCCACTTTCGGATGCGCCTCACATGAAGCGGCGTGCAATGGGCACGGTGTAGGCGTTCCGGGGCGGGAAGCGGCGTGTTCGAAAACTCCGAGGCATGTACAATCGCGAGTCGGCAAAGTACGGCGCATTCCAGCGCTCGCCAGCTCCGACAGGCAGACCTGGTTGATTCTGGTCTAAATGATCCAGCGGAGGCGAAGTGAAGCGAGGAAACATATAGAAGACCGCAAGAGAAATCTCGGCTCTCAGCGCCGTGCGGCATGGAGTATGATTCCCAAAAAATCGCTTTTATTAGGTGTAAAACATTATCAGAAAAAGAGCTCAAACCTTCAAAAAAAAATAAAATAAATCACTTTCCAAAAATTTAGAACGGCACTACATCAGGAATTAGGATCTTGGAAATTGCTGGGAAATACAGTAATTCAAATTGTGTAAGCTCTTCTCATTGGTCGGCAGAAACCAACCAGAATAGGAGCGACAGGGACCCATTATAATCTAGGGAGAAATATTGAACAATCAAATGCAAAGGCGGGACAGTTCAAAATACAGTAAAAATGCAGAACAGAGCTGATTGGCTGAGCTAGCAGGAGCTTGGCAATCCCGGCCAATCAGAACGCGAGCTACTTGTCCCATTATAGTCTATGGAGAGATCGGGGCAAATGAAATCTCGGCTCGTGCAGCGCCGTGATGGCATGGGAGTATTGAATAAAGAAATCATTTTTATTAGGTGGAAAATATTCTCTGAAAAAGAGCTGAAACCTTCTATAAACATAAATCAATCAAATCCCTAACAACGCGTTTGTCGCCGAGACCGGCGCTACATCAGGAATAGGGTTATAGAGAATTGCCGGGAAATACAGGAATTCAAATTGTTTAAGCTCTTCTCAGTGGTCGGCATAAACCAGCCAATCAGACGAGTAGCGACAGTGACCCATTATAAGCTATGGAGAAATATTGACCAATCAAATGAAAAAGGCGGACAGTTCAAAATACAGTAAAAAAGGCAGAAAAGAGCTGATTGGTTGAGCCCAGGCGGCAGATATGAATCCACCAATCATATGTAGTGTGTCTATTTTGAGTGGAGAAAGAAGGGCGCGATCGAAGGGCGCCCTAAAAGTTATTACTGTCTATGGGACATATTCTAGTACTGTGATTGGTTGGGGGGCAGAGGTGCTCGTCCGGCTTAGCCAATCAGCAGCTGAGCTACCTTCTCATAGAGATCTATGAGGAAAAAAAAATGCAGAGCGAGCTCTGTTTGTGATTGGCTAAGTTAAAAGAGGTGCGGTTATTTGGACCAATGGGAGAGCGAGCGACGCTCTTATGGGTTTTCTAATGCAATCTGTAATAAAACTGTACATGGCAGAAATAAAATGATAAGACTACAGAAGTGGTCCAGATGTGTATATAAAATGATCAATAATATGGGGGTAACGAAAAAAAAAATATTAATTCAATAAATTCAATTTTATTTCTTTATTTTCGTTACACCCATACTATTGATCATTGGCTAACGAAAATAAAGAAATAAAAATGAATTTATTGAATTAATATTTTTTTTTTCGTTACCCCCATATTATTGATCATTTTATATAGAGATCAGTACAACTTCGGGAGTATTATCATTTGATTTCGGCCATGTACAGTTTTATTACAGATTGCATTAGAAAACCCTTAAGAGAGTCGCTCGCTCTCCCATTGGTCCAAATAACCGCGCCTCTTTTAACTTAGCCAATCACAAACAGAGCTCGCTCTGCATTTCTTTTCCCCATAGAACTCTATGAGAAGGTAGCTCAGCCGCTGATTGGCGAAGCAGGACGACCCCTCTTCCCCCAACCAATCACAGTACTAGAATATTTCCCATAGACAGTAATAACTTTTAGGGCGCCCTTCTATCGAGCCTTCTTTCTCCACTCAAAATAGACGCACTACATATGATTGGTGGATTCATATCTGCCGCCTGGGCTCAACCAATCAGCTCTTTTCTGCCTTTTTTACTGTATTTTGAACTGTCTGCCTTTTCATTTGATTGGTCCCATACTTCTCCATAGCTTATAAAGGTTCACTGTATCTCCAATTCTGATTGGTGGTTTATGCCGACCAACTGAGAAGAGCTAAAGAATTAGCATTACTGTATTTCCGGCAATTCTCTATATTGCTATTCCGATGTAGCGCCGGTCTCGGCGACAAAACGCGTGTTAACGATTTTGATTGATTTATGTTATTATAAGGAAAAGGTTTTCAGCACTTTTCAGATTAATAATTTACACTAACTAAAACGATTTTTTTTAAACATACTCCATGCCGCACGGCGCAGAGAGCCGAGAATTTTAATTGCCCCAATCTCTCCATTGACCTACAGTGTGACAAGTACTCGCGCACTGATTGGCCGAAATAGCCAAGCCCCCGCTATTGCAACCATCAGCACTTTTCTGCATTTTACTTGGTATGTTGAACTGTCCCGCCTTTGAAATAGATTGGTCAATATTTCTCCATAGGTAATAAGGTTCCCTGTTGCCTCCAATTTGCTGATTGTGCTGTTTTATGCCTACCAATGAGAAAGCTTAAAATTTGAATTACTTTATTTCATGGCAATTTCAAATATCCCAATTCCCGATGTAGCACCGGTGATGGCGACAAACGCGTTGTTAGGGATTTTCTTTTTCAACACAGCTTTAATAGCATCATGGAATAAACAGCATTACAAAGGCAACATTAAACCAATAACCATATACAAGTAGACGATATGTAAGGCAAACATAGTTAACAAGGTCAATAAGGACCATTTTCTCAGGGCCAGTAAACAAGAAAGAGTTGAGGAAAAGACATAGGGAGGAAATGAGAAAAAAAAAGGGAAAGAGGAGGTGAAGTAGTGGTAAAGGGGGGGAAGGGCTTAGAATCATAATTAACAAAACAATCACATCCTACCATAAAGATAAAATGACCAAAGAGTACACAAAGTGTAATTTGCCCACATTGTATCCACTTGCAATGCTGGTGCAGTATAGTAGTATCAAGAAAAACACTAACACATAAAGAACAGATTTCAAGATGAACAGTAGTTTAAAATCAGTACCCGCAACCCCCTCGGAACTCGGCCCGGCTGGACCCCACCGCCAACAACAACCACATGAAAAAAAATAATGTTTCAAATTGTGACACATAAGTCCCCCTGGATTCTAAGCGCTAAGCCTCAGAAGCGGTCCAAGAAGCAAAAGTAAGCGATACTCCGAGAGGGAAGTGAAAATGTCCATTCCCTCCCACGTCTATCGAGGTCCTGACCCATAGAAAGGATTTGGTCCGCACGTAACTCCTCCATCCTTTGTAAGCAGAAGAACCTCTTAAACCCCATTCCGCATTGTCGGCGTTGAGTGGATCACCATTTTCCTCGAATGAGGAGGCTTTCCCGCATCAATAGGAACAGCCAACAGGCTTCCCCTTGAGATCCCTAAAATCATAGGGAGAATAAGGAGAGAGAGAAGATGGGATCATCGCAGTTTGTAAACTTGTGAAGTAACACCCCCTCCAACCCCCACCCCTTTAACGGGGTCAAATGATTTTAAGTGTCCAAAACGGACTAAGCTCATCGCTACCCCCACCAAAATAGGACATTCCTTGGTGCCAAAGCCGCTAAGTCCACACAGTTCCTCCAACACGTGGAAGGGACCGGGGGATAAATGAAGAATGCAGAAGCGCAGGCACCCTAATAGAGCGACCCGTGACAAAACTTTGTAGTTAAGCATCCTGAAGTACAACTGAGACAGAAGCTTTAACATGTAGCATGACACAAGCCTGGCTCCACTCTCAGCCTGAATCGAGCACCCTAACTCCTTCTCCAGCTAGTCTGGAAGGCTGTGCGACAGCGCATACAGCCCATCCAACAGCAGACGATATATTTTTGATATCAAGTGGCTGGGGGGATTGCTGTAGCACACAAAGTGCCTCAAACAAATTCAGCGGGTCTAGTCAATTCTAATTTATCCTTCATAACATTGAAAAAAATTCTGATTTGCATATATTGAAGCCATGTATTAGGGGACCTGAACTGCACCGGGTCCCTAAAGGTAGCTGGGGCCAGTAACTGGTCATCCCTAAACAGTAAGCAGGGCGCCGTGACAACTAAAGAGGAGTTGCCCCTCAACGGAGTAAGAGTGGTTTATTCGGAGCAAAAAAGATGGTGTTGTCGACCAAAAGTACAAAATGAAACCGCCACGACGTGAATTGTGTCACTAGGGCAGCTAGGAAAAACGCACACTTTAGATGGGCAGTTCCTCAACCAAGGAACTGAACGACAAAACATACCACACGATTTCCCCTCCGCATCCGCGACCCAACACTTCATATGCATGGTAGAACCAATCCAAAACCCTTGTGGACAATTGAGGCAAATAATAAAATTTGATGTCTGGAAGTGCTAGCCCTCCCCTCCTCCTTTGATCTAATCAATCACCTCTCTCCGCGATGCCTGTGGATTTTTAGCAGACCATGTACATTTTTTAACACTTTTGTTGAAATCTGTGGAAAAAAGAATTCGGGATTCGAATGGGAATAGTTGGAAATAAATAAAGTAGTCTGGGCAGGATATTCATTTTCACTATGTTAATCCTCCCTATCCATGAAAAATCTTATCCATAGCCAACTGGAAAGGTCTCCTTTTAATGTTTGCAGCAAATGGAGGAAGTTAAATTCAAGGGTTCGATCTATCTGTATAGGGATCCTAACCCCAAGATAAACAAATGACTCTTTACCCCACTTGAAAGGGAAATGGAGTTCCAGATGTCTAACCGTTTGGGTATCCATGGAGACATTCATAGCTCTACTTTTAGAATAATTTATTTTAAAGTTGCTAAGTGCTCCCAAATTCGTACTAGAATGGTCCATCAGAGAACAGGGACGGACACCCGAGGTTGTTAATATAAAGCAAGCAATCGTCAGCTAAATGCCGCACATTTCGTACTATTTGATCCCTTAATAGAAACCCCCTTAATGTCCTCCGTGGCCCTATTAGCCTGCAATAGGTTTTCCATAGCTACAACATAGAGTAATGGAGAGAGCGGGCACCCCTGCCTAGTTCCATTTTTGATGAGAAAGGGCGCGGAAAGCGAACCATTTACCCTAATTTGGGCACTATAAAGAGCTAATATTTTCTGCCTCATCAGGGGGACAATCCCAACGCCCGACAGGGCGGACTCCAAAAACATCCAGTCCACCCTGTCAAACGCCTTCTCAGCGTCCAATGAGAGAAGCATTAGGGGGATCCTATGTCGCTGCGAATAGTGGATCTTGAGAAAGTTTGTTAAGGTATATCCCAAGCCTCCTCTAGCAGGGAAAAAACCCCACTTGATCCAGATGAATTAGGGGCCAGGTAAACTGGCCGAAAGCCAGATCAGCGAATATTTTAGCGTATAACTTTGTGGCCTGTAAATGATAATGAAATGGGCCGATAACTAGAGCATAAGAGCGATCCTTCTCTGTTTTGGGAGAACACTGTAAATCAACTGCGCATGAAAGAAAGACGGAGGGAAGGGATGGAGTCTGTGATACAGAACAAAGGAGTCCAATAGGGACCTAGAGGAGATCAATCTCGTAAAGACCTTAATAAAATTCTGCTGTGAACATCTCGTGCCAGGGCTTTTCCACCGCCGAACGCTGGGCTATTGTCTTGATGCAGTACCGACTTCTGAGAGTGGAGGGACTCCAAACACTGGATCATTTCCTGTTGTAGCCTTCTTGGGAGCATATTCTACCCACAAAACCTGTATCCAAGGACGAATCCCCCTTGACTCCTCGGGATGTTTAATATAATTTGCTTTAAAAGCTGCGAAAAGAATACTCAATAATATTGTGGGTTAGGTGCGAAAATTACTTCCTGCACTATTCTTGATAGAAGGGGCTATATAATGGATGCCCTCTTATGCCCTAAGAGCCCTAGCCAGCATCCTACTTGGTTTGAGTTTGCTTTGCTACCATCAGGAGTATTAGGAGCCACACAAATTTGCTATATCAAGCGACTTATTAAATCAAGAGCAAACGAATCTCGTATCTAGTGTGTAATAAGTCACCCGTAGATCGGCCATCTGAGCTAATGTGCCCTTAGGGTACTCTCCAAGCGATGTAAGCTGGCCTAAGAGGAGTGTGCAAATTGGCTGCTGCCTCCTCTCTCTTGAGCCTACACCGTGCTTAATAAGAGTCCCTGCTCGCCACGCATTTTAGAGATTCCCATTTGAGCTGACCAGACGTTATGGGTCCTTTTTTTTCGTGGTCTTTGATGAATATTATAATCGTGAGGGATAGACACCGTGACCACCAAACCAAAAAAAAAAAAAAAAAAAAAACATTTAACAGTGTCAATGAGTATAGATTTGTTAGTCCTCCACAGAACCACATTTCTGGTCTGATTTCGGCAGGGATACTCACAATGCACTGGAGCATTGGTCTTATAATAATAAGAAGTTACCAATGTTAGTTCCCACAAACTGGGGGTAAAGGCCATGCTGAGAAACAATATAATTTATGTGACTATAACACCTATGTGATGAGAATAAAAGAGTAGTCCCGCATAGTAGGATTCAGATGACCCATATGGTACCATTGCACAATGGCAATTTATTAAACAAATAGAAAGGAGTGCCCTGATTTTATGTCGACATCTGATGCAGTGCAATGGTTGAAGTCTCCGCAAAGGATCGAACACTACCCAGGCAAAACACAGTGAGTTCATCCAGATCCGTAGTAAAAAATGAGAGTTGGCCACTATTTGAGCAAAAAATATTAGCAATTAGGATACACGGCTACTCGCCGCCCAATGTCCACATTTTGAGAAAAAAAAAATATAACGTGCGCTGTCATCCCTTCTTTGACAACCAGAAGATTTGAGACTTGATAGGATAATGTGAAAACAATATGGCACCGCCCTCTATCTTTGTTGGCAGAATTGCTACTATAGTTACCAGTACGCCGAAAGTGCTTATTCCTAACGGCGTAATCCAACTGACCCCTAAAGAAATATGTGTCTCCTGATCAATAGAACCTGGTCCTTTCATGAAAAAAGAACTCTGGGATCTTTTCTAAGGAAATTAAACTACCCTTGACATTTAGATAGGAAAACTTTAAGCGTCAACCATTGTATATGCATTCAACGGTCCCTCATGCCGCCTGAATCATTGCGCATCTAGGTCCCCAACCACCCGGCCGAGCCCGAAAACAGCCACAACATTTCCAATAACCCACAGTTTGCAAAACGCCAGAAACAAAAAACCAACCTAAAGAGCGGGAATATAGGCAAGATAAAAACACGTAGAAAAATGTCAGCTCCTTTGCTGCATTAAACGGTCACATAGTTCGCATAAGTCACCACCTAATATGTGTGGGAGTCCAGAACCACCACAACACAAATGTAAAGGTTCTGATGTGGCTATAAAACAATAAAAGTGACACAACAGCAAGGACCACCGCCCGTACCTGCCAAGAAAATAGATTAACATCAGATAAGTAAGCTCTATATATTTAGCAATGCAAGCGTCGATTACATAATCCTAAAATAACTTTGTTGAGCCCCACCAAAAAGTATTGACAATCAAAATTTCCCGTAAACAATGCGTAAGAACCCCCCATCAACACCATCCCCAGACAGAGAAATCTTCCATTGGAGTCACCAATAGCAAGGCATAAGATCACAACCTAACTTATAAGCAGACAAGTTAGTAGGAATATAAACCTCCAGTCCCTCAATCAGTGAGACCCACATAAATCTAAAGCAAATCACTGAGTGGCATAAGCAAGCCTTCGTTTAGTAGCAGAGTGTACCCGTTCCAACCTAGAGACCAAGTTCTGGTTTTTCTGAAGGCGTTGATCTCTGGGAGACCCAAAGGCCCTGGACCTCTCCGCATTGCCCAGGCCGGCGGGCCACTGGACACTCGAGGCAGATGAAGCCAAAGCGTCCCAGTCGGGCAGGGTAACGGGTGGCAGCTTTAAGGCTGCAGTGAAACTCGGTAGATCCGCTGGCAATCGAAAGATAGCTATTCCCTCCTCTGTCCGCACATGCAGAGCAAAGGGGTAACCCCAGTGGTACGGAATCTGTCTCTCTTGCAGAACCGACAACAGAGGCCTAGCCGCAGCTCGGAGCCGCAGGGTGCGGCGGGATAAATCCGGGAATAGTGCAAGCTTGGAGCCCTCAAACACGATATTCGATGTTGCCAAGCGTTTTTAAGATCCCGGGCCATAGCAGCCAGGTCAGAGTTAGTTGGTAGAAGTGTTAGAAGAACCTGTAGTTCAGGATGGCCCTGTAATGCCCGCACGGCTTGATCCTTTGCACGTGGGGGAGGGTAGATAGAGAGCTCCCTGGTACCAGAGGGAGCAGCAAGAGGGGCACATTCAATGCTCCGTGGCGATGGAAGGGGGGGGGGCTCGCCCCCAGAGCTGGCCAGTCATCCTCCTGTGCAAGGGGGTCAAATCCTGCAGCACCCGGCATGGGCACTGCATCCATCCCACCTGGGGAAAGTTCCAGGGCATCAGGGGCTGAGCCTAGTCCGTAAGGCCCTGATGCTGGGCCAGAGAGAACACCAGGGGCCCTTGATCTCTGCCTGGGTGGTAATGGCAGCTCATCCCTGCCCAGGGCAGCAACAGGAGAGTCCCGTGGTGTACTGTCCGTCTCTGAGCTCGGCCGGGCCCAGCTCTCCTCCTCCCCTCTTATTTCTAATCCTCCCTGCTTGGGCTCTGCCAGATTAGGAGGACTCTGGGGGCCGGGGGACCCGCGGGTCTTATGTAGCAAGGGGGGAGCGCTCACCACCGCACGACCCGGCGTCTCCATCCTCCCGCCGCCGCTCGTCTCCAGGCGCAGTAGTGGTGCCTGCTGCACGCTTCCTCCCACCTCTTTCTCCGGATCGCTCCATTCCTCTGCGCTCCCAGATGCCGACTGCACGGCTCGGCAATCCTCCTGCCTCCTCAGACGTGCCGAAGTCCTGGGCGCCAACCGCAGCTCACGGCTGTTCCGGCTCTGTGCTGGAGAGGATGCGTGCGCTTCCAGCGGAGCACGTGGACACCGGCAAGATAGCGCCCGCTCGGGAGAGGAGGGCCCAGAGTCACCCGCTGAAGGCAAGTCAGCCAGGGGGGCAAAATAGTTGGAGATGCGGGATCCCGACGCCGGAGGGGTTCCTGCGCCCTAGGTTATCTTTTTTGCGCGTCTGGGGCTCAACTTGTAACAAGAATGGCTCCAAAGTCCAGCGACTCGGCAGAGCTCTCACACCGTGCGGCCGTCCGCTGGCATGCCAAGCCACGCCCGTTGTTAGGGACTTGATTTACGATTGTTGATAGAAGGTTTTAGCTCTTTTACAGAGAATGTTTTACACTTAATAAAAACTATTTATTTACTAATACTGCATGCCTCACGGCCAGGGGCGTCGCTAGGCAGATTCATTCGGGGCACGAGCCCCGAATGAATCCGCCTGTGCCCCGAGTCTCGGCGGCTCCAGGCCACTGCTGTGGGCCTAGAGAACTCCTTGGTGCGGGCGGCGCCTGCCAATCTCTGAATGTGCGGCCGTTTCACAGCGGCCGCACAGTCAGAGTCGGGGAGGAGGCAGGACGGATCGTTCCCGTCCTGTCTTCTCCCCTGTATGTACGGTGTTCACCAAGTGCCATACATACACCTGAACGTCGCAGGGGGAGTGACGCGCCACTTTCATCACCCCCCTGCGACACTGGGATCCTCTAAGCTGGCAGCTCTGCCGGCCGAGGAGGTCCCGGGCCTCGCGAGACGGCGTAAGTGATGACATCACGGTGCTTACACCGCTCTCAAGCTGCAGGACCAGGACGCGCGGATCGTGCTGAGGTAAGTAGTTTTTTTTTTTTTGTTTTTTTTATTAGCTATTGGGGGTATATCACTGGCTGGGGGGCATATTAATGGCTATGGGGGGCATCTACTGGCTACAGGGGGGGCATATTACTGGCTGGGGGGCATAATAATGGCTATGGGGGACATCTACTGGCTACAGGGGGGGCATATTAATGGCTACAGGGGGCATCTACTGGCTACAGGGGGGGCATATTAATGGCTATGGGGGCATCTACTGGCTACAGGGGGCCTCTACTGGCTACAGGGGGGGCATCACTGGCTACAGAGGGGGCATCTACTGGCTTCAGGGGGGCATCACTGGTTACAGGGGGGCATCTACTGGCTACAGGGGTATCTACTGGCTACAGGGGGCATATCACTGGCTACAGGGGGGCATGTACTGGCTACAGGGGGCATGTACTGGCTACAGGGGGGCATCTACTGGCTACAAGGGGCATCTACTGGCTACAGGGGGGCAACTACTGGCAACAGGGGGGCATCTACTGGCTACAGGGGTGCATCTACTGGCTACAGGGGGGCATCACTGGCTACAGGGGGGGCATCTACTGGCTACAGGGGCATTTACTGGCTACTAGGGGGCATATACTGGCTACAGGCGGGCATCTACTGGCTTACAGGGGGCATCTATGACTACAGGGGGGGCATCTATGGCTACAGGGGGCATCACTGGCTACAGGGGGGCATCTACTGGCTACAGGGGTAACACTAGCTACAAGGGGCATCTACTGGCTACAAGGGGCATCTTCTGGCTACAGGGGGGCATGTACTGGCTACAGGGGAGCATGTACTGGCTACAGGCAGGCATTTACTGGCTACAGAGGGGCATCTACTGGCTACAGGGGGGCATCTACCGGCTACAGGGGGGCATCTACTGGCTACAGGGGGGCATCACTGGCTACAGGGGGGCATCTACTGGCTACAGGGGTAACACTAGCTACAAGGGGCAGTAACCTGGCTACAGGGGGCATCTATTGGCTACAGGGGGCATCTACTGGCTACAGGGGGGTATCCACTGGCTACAGGGGGAGCATTTACTGGCTACAGAGGGGCATCTACTGGCTACAGGGGGGCATCTATTGACTACAGGGGGCCTGTACTGGCCCACAGGGGGGATGTACTGGTACAGGGGCATTTACTGGCTACCGGGGGGATGTACTGGCTACAGGGGGGCATCTACTGACTACATGGGGGCATTGCTGACTAAAAGGGGGGGGATACTGGCTACAGGGGGGGATCCTGGCTACAGGGGCATGTACTGGCTGCAGGGGGCATGTACTGGCTACAGGGGGGCATGTACTGGCTACAGGGGGGGCATTTACTGGCTATAAGGGGAAATCTACTGACTACAGGGGGGCATCTACTGGCTACAGGGGGCATCTACTGGCTACAGAGGGACATCTACTGGCTACATTGGGCATGTGCTAGCTACAGGGGGGGGCATCACTGGCTACAGGGGACATCTACTGGCTACAGGGGGGCTTATTACTGGCTACAGGGGGGCATATCACTGGCTACAGGGGCATTACTGGCTACAGGGGGCATACAATGGGGTACAGGGGGGCATATCACTGGTTACAGGGGGGCATATCACTGGTACAGGGGGGCATATCACTGGCTACAGGGGGGCGGATCACTGGCTACAGGGGGGGATCACTGGCTATAGGGGGGCATATCACTGGCTACAGAGGGGCATATCACTGGCTACAGGGGGGCATATCACTGGCTACGGGGGCAGATTATTTGGCTACAGGGTGGCATATTACCTGGCTAAGGGGGGCATATAACTGGCTACAACGAGCATATTACTGGCTACAGGGGGCATATTACTGCCTAAAGGGGGCAGTAACCTAGCTACAGAGGGCAGTAACCTGGCTAGAGGGGCTAATAACCTGGCTAGATGGGGCAGCAACCCGGCTAGAAGGGGCAACTACTTGGCTAAAGGGGGCTACACCTGGCTACAGTGGGGCTACTACCTGGCTATAGGGGGCAAATATTTACCTACAAGGGGGTGATTATTACCATTTGGGGCACTATAAATGGGGATTTTGTATAGAGATAGGAAATTGTAGAGAAATGCTGATAAAATGAGGAGTCTAAGATGTTTGTTTTGTACATTTTTCAGAGAAGAGTCGTGGCCGGTAGAAGTCATCATGGTGTCTGGGACAGATGGAGAAGAAGAGAAAGAGAACAATTCTTCAGAGACGTCTCCTGTGAGTCACTAAATGTAACTGCAGTGTAATCACTTATATTTCTCCTGAGCCTACATACAAAGGTTTTTCTCTGTAAAAATACATCCGCAGTTCACAATGAGACACAAAAAATACCATGTGAACCCAGCCCTAATCAGAAAAACTTAAGGGCTCGAGCCCCGGATGTTTTGGGACCCTAGCAACGCCCCTGCTCACGGCGCTGAGATTTCAATGCCCCAATCTCTCCATAGACTACAATGGGAGAAAGTAGCTTGCGCTCTGATTGGCCGGGATTGCCAAGCCCCCGCTAGTTCAACCAATCAGCTTTTTTCTGCATTTTTACTGTATTTTGAACTGTCCCGCCTTTGAATTTGATTGGTCAATACTTCTCCATAGGTTTTAATGGTTCACTGTCGCTCCTATTCTGATTGTTTGGGTTCTGCCGACCAATGAGAAGCACTTACAGAATTTGAATTACTGTATTTCCCGTCAATTTCCAATATCCAAATTCCTGATGTAGCGCTGTTCTTGATTTTTGGAAAGTGATTTTATTTATGTATTTTTTTAGTAGGTTTTAGCTCTTTTTCAGAGAATGTTTTACGCCTTTATAAAGGCGATTTTTTGATTCATACTCCATGCCGCACGGACATCTTTAATGATTTCTCGCTGTTCCAGCCTGTCTCGAATTGGAATACATGTTAGGCGCAGCCCAGCACGGCGCCTAAGTCCCGCACTGCGCCCCACACACTGGCGAGGCGCGGCGGACTTTACACCGCATGTATGAGCGCACCTCGGCACCGACATACATGAGGCGCAAATTTCACCGGAAAACTGGCGGAAACATGCGCTCTGACGTGGCGAGATTCATACATGTCGCCCTAAATCTTTATAACCATATTTTATTCACAACAGAACATAGAACTCATTAGAAGTTAAATGTTAGACATGTTTCCATTTAGTTTAAAAAAATGATATAGAAAATGTAGAAATGTAGACTGTCCTTAGTGGTACTAATTATTGTTGAGCAATTATTATCGAAAAAGTTGAAATCGGCACAGTTTTTATGTTGATCGAAATTTTTAGATCATGCGATAATTTAGGTTAAAATCTGTGCATCATCTATTAAGATCGCGCCATTTTCGGCGCTTCCTGTAATTTTGGCGGCCAGCAAATCAGCTTACAGAATAGAGCAGGGTGAGATGTGTGTGCGACGTCATGACTGGGATGTGTATGGTTGCGATTGGCTGGAAAAATCACATGACCTCGTTTTACATAGAACAGCGTTTCCTGTTCAGCCTCAGTGTCTCTCAGCGTCTCATAGGAATAGGACGTGCGCTCTGCCTGTGTCCAAACAGCTCAGCGAAATTCTTATATTTCTTCACAGAGACAGCTCTACTGTTAGCTGTGATCCTTACAACTTAGTTAGATTAGAGATTGGAAGATTTTATGTAGTTAGGTAGAGAATTTTAAAGGAGCATCTACCGCTGTAAAGTCACGTGGGGGGGGAGCGCGGAGGGGGGGCCGCCGCGGGCGAACACAGACAAGCTCTATTTAAAGAACACTGGATAAAGTTCACCAAGACTTAGTGTAAAAAATTGCACTGCAATTGTTTTATTATTTACAGTTTTTTATTGAAATATTTCCTGGATAGGGGCCCCAAAGCCCCAAAACTTATTTAGGATACAACTTTTCTGTAATGCAGGTCTCTTTGTAGGTCAAAACTCCCTTTAATTATAAGTATACTTTTCCCAGATAGGGTTCTTTTTAAATTTTTGCCCATTCCCCCTTTTGTTGTATATCCCCCTTTGCAGTTAAAATTAAAACCCCAGAAAATTTGTGTCACACAGGTTGTAGGTGCCAAAAATCCTTGTATTTCCGAATAACATTTCAGTTAGTTTTTTTTGATTTGGTGCCTACGCTTTGTTTTGGGGCCCCTTGCATTAAATGTGAATCAGCAATTTTGTAGTCACCACGGGTGAATTGAAAGGTGCCAAAAATCCCTTTTATTATCCAAATCTTTTCCAGATACGTGTTTTTTCACTTTTCCCCCAGTCCAATTTTTTTGTTTAGAGCCACCTTGCTTTTAAATTTGAATCCACAATTGTGTATTTTCCAAAAGGTAAATTGATAGGTGGCAAAAAAAAACCCCCTTTTTTTTCCCGAATACTTAAAATTTCTGTTTTTGACTTTGGCGCACTACACTTTGTTCATTGAGGGAAACCTTTGATTAAATGTGAATACAGCAATTTGAGTCACCACGGGTGGTTTAAAAGGTGCCAAAAAATCCTTTTTTATCCAAATAATTAAAATACGTGTTTTTTCACTTTGGCGCAGGCCAGCTTTGATAGATCTACTTTGCATTTAAATTTTGGGAAACAGCAATTTTGTAGTCACCACAGGTGAATTGATAGGTCCCAAAAATCCTTTTATTTTCCGAATACATTACAGATCGTTTTTTTTTTGCACTTTCCCCCAGTCCAGTTTTGTTGATAGAGCCACCTTTGCAGTTAAATTTGAACCCGCAATTGTGTAGTTACCCAGGTGAATTGATAGGTCCCAAAAAAAAATACCTTTTATTATCCGAATACATTAAAGTAGGTTTTTTTTTGATTTTGGGCGCCCCTAAGCTTTTTTCCCATTGGGGCACCTTGCACTTAAAATGTGAATACGCAATTTTGTAGTCACCACAGGTAAATTTGAAAGGTCCCCAAAAAATACCTTGTTTTTATCCAAATAAATTTCAGATAGTTTTTTTTTGACTTTGGCGCACAAAAAGTTTTGTTCTTTGGGGCACCTTGCATTTAAAAATGTGAATACTGAAATTTTTTGAGTCCCCAAGGTAAATTGAAAGGTCCCAAAAAAATCCCTTTTAATATCCTTTAAACATTTAGAAGGTGTTTTTTTCACTTTTGGTCATCAAGCTTTGTTGTAGTCTACTTTGATTTAAATTTTTTGAACCCAAAGAAACTTTGTTTTGATTTGAGGGATTTGAGAAATGCTGTGATTTTGCGCTTTTAAAAAAGGGGGACTTTCCAAAAAACTTCATACTTCTAAAATTTTTTTATTTTTCTAAACAGGGAAAAGCGAAATTAGGGGTAAGCGAGCAAGAGGGGGTGGGGGACATGGGGGAAAAGGGGATGAGAGAAGGTGCTCCTTCCATGTGGGAAACCGCAAGCCAGCAAAATCGTTGGGTTGCGGACCGTCGGGGCCTGTCATCGGGGGGTCAGGGCCCCTTTTGAATCTCAGAAAACGAACAGCGCGCCAAATCTTTTTCAGTGGTTAATGAAACCCTGCACCCAAAGCAGTTTTCCTCCTCGTCCCCCCAGTCAGGGCCCAAAAAGTCGGTTCAGCTAAACCAGATCCTCCAACATGAAGCAGCCCAAATGTCAACTCGTTACCCACCACTGTGGTATTCCTTTTTCTGAGACTTCTTTGTGACAAATGGGTTGGTGGTCGAAGGCATGTTAAAAGTCAAGAGCCCCAAAGAGGATGATTTTTTCCTGTTGACGCCCCATTTTTCTGATCCCATCAGAGGGGGAGAAGGAAGCGGTAAATGGGGCAAAAATCCCGGGTGGCCCGGAAAATCCTTGCAGTCCTCTTGTTTGTACCCCGCGCTCCTGGTGCAGAATGTCAGGAGCCGAAGTCACCTGTGTTGTGATGATAGACGACATTGCGGATCCAACGTGGTTTTTCAGCAAAAATTTTTGCTTGCGAGGCTTCTACTGTAGGGGAGGAAGACGAGGGGGGTAGTGTCGTAGGGTTCCCCCCAAAAATGGGAGGGCGGTCGCAAAAGCCCCGTGATATGATTCCCCCCCAAACCCCACGGCCCCGGCAAACCCCCGCTCTCGCTTATCCCCGCAAAAAGGTCCAGGACCTCTCAAGCCTGGGCCTTCTTTGGAAGCACCCGTTTACCCAGCGATGTCTTTCCCCGCCTTTTTCCCTTTTAAACCATAGTAGGGGCAAGAAACCTTAGGGGTTAACCACCCCAAAACATGTCTAGTCACATGCAGCAAATGCATGATTAATGGAGGCAACCGGTAAAAAAGGGGCCAACGCGCCGGGGCCTCCACCACTGTCACACCCTCGGGTTCCGCCCTCTCCTCCGCCCCCCCACCAAGCTTTCCCTAAGTGCCCTTTTTCTTCGGTCAGATGGGGGAATTCACCATCCACCGCCTTCCACCCCCGCCGGGAGTACCCCCAAAAAAGCAACCCCCCAAGACCCATCCTACCCCTTTCCCCTTCTGCCAGTTTAAATGCCCCTGCACGCCGTTCGGGGGCCAGTCTGCGCCAGCTTTGTCTTGGGTTTTGGGGAGCGGGAAAAAAAAAACCCCTTTTAACCCAAAAACCTCCCAAAGCCAAAACCTGTTTGTGGGCTTTTGCCAGGTTTTTGGCCTTGGGAAAGTTCCCTTTGTTTGGGGACAAGGGGTTCCGCCAACATGGGCCTTGCCTGCCCCCAATCCCAGAGCCGAGCAGGATTTCTTTGCCAGAAAGCCGTCCCTGCCGGGGCCCCCCACGTGTATCTAAAATTTAAACGCGTTGGCTGCTCTGTGTCCAAAAGCCCATTCCCCCCAACCGAAAATGGACTAGAAAAGCAGGGCCCAGGCCCCGCTAATCTCGTGACAGCTCCTGGGTGAGTGGGTGGATGTCCGGGGGGGACGGTGGTTTCTGGCCCGGGCACGCTCTTAAAAAACCGCAGGGATGGTGGGGTTCTTTCCCCCAACCCCTTGGTGGCTCACTCCCCCAAAAAACCACCCCGTGTTGAAAAATCGCGGGAGCCCGCCCCCACAAGGTCAAAAGTGTGGACGGCTTCAGAAACAAACCCCGAGCGTGGCGGGTGACAAGAACCTTGTGCCCGGGAAAGGGGGGGTGGGGTGCGATAAGGGGAAACTTGGGGCCCGGTTGGGGGGGGGGAAAGGGAGTCAAACCTTGCGGCCCAAGTTCATGAACCTTGTCACAAAAAATAAAAAGGCTACCCAGGTCCCGGAGGGGGCCCAACCCCCAAAGTTTAAATTGGACTTCCCCCCGGTTTCGAAACCCTGCTTCCCCCGGCTGGTTTGCGCGTCACTCGGGGAACTCCCCCGTCAACCGTTCATTTTAAACCCGGGCAAAACGTGGATTCCCCCCTCCACAGGCTCCACGATTGGGGGCACCAGGCAATCCCCCCCCCTTACGCGTACGAAGTGAACGGGCCCGGAAAAGCAGCGGTGGGGGCCCTCGGGGGTTGTAGCCCCCCGAGAGTGGAGGCAGTGAAAGAGCTCTGCACCTCCCCCATTTTGAAGAAGCCACCAAAAGGCAGTGGGGACAACCCCTTGTAATGAGCATTGTGGTGATTTGTTCTGGAACGATCTTTTGGACACTTGAAACAACGGTCCCGCCAGCGACGGAGGAGGAGACGGGACAAGATGGGGACCGGAGCCTTTTCTCCGTCAAATCCACAAGGCCGACAGTTTCACAATTTTTTTGGGTCTTCATTAGGGTGGTTTGGGGGGTCCGGGGCTAGTGCAAGGCGGCGCATCAGCTCTCAGGGTGATCATTCAGGAAAGTCAGGGTGTGTTGAAGCTGTGCGGGGGCGCGGGGGAGGAGGAGGAGGAGGTTTTCCTAGCACCGATGTTAACGAGGGTCCCTCCCCGGGGGAAAAGGTTGGCGGAATTTTGAGGTGGAGGAGGAAGTGAGGGATCATTTTTGCTAGTGCCCTCGCCCAGAGGCGGGGAAACAAGGCCCCTTCTCTATAGTGCTTGGATGCTCTTTCCCCCAACATGATCTAAAAGGCCAAAAAAAAACAACATTAAATGGGGCCTCACCCGGGATCCCTACAAAAAAAAAAATCAGCACTTCCCCACCCACCAAATAAGAGTAAAATTTGCAGGAAATGGGGGCCCTTCTGATTGATCAACTGGAGACATCTTTTTGCGTCTGTTTACGTTCTTCAAAAGTCCGGTGGAACAACATCAGCGAGTGACAGCAGTAAGAGGCCCAAATACCTAGGGCAGCAGCAGCAGCAGCAAGGGGGCAGAAGCCTCATTAAAAACAAACGCACCGGGTTTCCACGTAAATTGGTCGTTTGATTTCATCAAGTGAATCAGGCATGGATCTCTGTGATGTTTTTTGGCCCCAATTTGGCAGGGGCACCCATTAGTTCCCCGGCTACTTCCCTTTCTCTTCAAAAAGAAATGGTCCCTTTAAAAAAAGTTTTTTTAAAAAAGACATTTCTTACTGCAATTTTTTTTCTCTTTCCCCAAAAAAGTTCATTTTGCTGGTTTGCTGTGAGGGGACTGTAAAAGACAGCAAGGTTTCATGACAACACCCTATTTCCCTTTATCACTTTATCTTTAAATTTTCGCATTTTTTAATGTTTTGAGGTCATTTTGCTGTGAGTACAGCATAATTATGGTCCTTTGGGAAAAGAAATGTGGCTTTTTAAAATGGGGATTTTTCCCTCACAATTTTTAAAAATGGCTGAGAAGTCATTTTATAAATTTTTTGGGGGCATTTTGCGGGAGATAAGCAATAATCATGGCCTTGGGAAAAGAAATGTGGTTCTAATTGGGATTTCCCCTCACAATTTTTAACAGTGGTGAGAAGTCATTTTAAATTTTTTGGGTCATTGCTTTGAAATCAGCAATACTACAGGTCCATTATAAAAAAAATGTTGTTTCTAAAACATTTGTTTTCACAATTGTCCAAAGTGGCTCAAGGTATGCTTTGAATTTTTGGGGGGTTTTGCTGTGCATGCAGTATACTACAGGTCCATTATAAAAAAATGTTGTTTCTAAAAGACATTTTCTTCACAATTGTCCAAAGTGGCTCAAAGGGCTGCTTTGAATTTTTTGGGGCTTTTGCGTGACATGCAGCATACTACAGGTCCTATTATAAAAAAAATTGTTTTTTTAACAGACATTTTTTCTTTACAAAATTTTCAAAAATGCTATGGTCATGTTTTGAATTTTTGGGGGCATTTTTTTCTGTGACATGCAGCTAACTACAGGTCCTATTATAAAAAAAAAAGTTTTTCTAACCATTTTTCTTACAATTGTCAAGAGTGGCTCTAGGGGGATGGTGCTGTCAGAAACGGGAATAGGTAGGAAACTGTTAAGGGGACACATATTGCAAAATGATTTTGTTTTTGCTGATTTTTAAACATAGCTATAAATCCCTGTATTGGGGGACAACCCATTTAATACAATTAAAAAAGGGAAAAAAAAGGGGACTGGGGGGGATTCCTTTCCTTTTTTTAAAAAATGTGTTTTCTAAAATTAAAAAATATTTAAAAAAAATTGCATGTAAAAATTTAGTGGAAAAAAAATTCCCTGTGAATTGTACGGGATTTTACGGGAAAAAATTAAACAGATGTGGGGTTATTCAGAGGACATGGAGTATGGAGCACGGGAAGAGAAAAAAGGGACAGGGGCCCAATTTCCTCCAGCCGTTGATTTAAAATGGGGAAAAAAAAATGAAAAAGATAAAGGGCCCCTGGGGGGGAAAAAGGAAAGGTTTAAACCACCATTTTTTCCAAGTGAACTAAATTTGGCCCCAAATTCATACGGAGGGGCAAGCGTACCCGGGGACAAGGCAGTTATGTCCGGGTGAAAAAAAAAATGGTGGTTTAAAGACCCCTTTTTCGGCATTTTTTAAAATTGGGGGTTCATCAGGTTTGGGGTTTTGCTGTCCCCCCAGGAGGTTTTTATTTAAATTTGTCCGTGAAACTAAAATGGGGGTTTAAAAAAGACCCCTTTTTTTCCGGCATTTTTTTAATTTTGGGGGTCATGGGTTTTTAGGGCTATGCGGGTTTTTCCAGGACGGGGATAGTCAATGCCCATTTTTAAAAAAAAATTGGGGGTTTAAAAAATTCATTTTTCCCCGGCATTTTTTAAAATTTGGGGGTTGGGGTTTTTTTAAGGGTCAGGCGGGTTTTGGGGGACGGGGAAATAATTTGGTGTGGGGGTTTTTTTTCGGGCTTTTAAATAAGTGTGTTGCCTAAGATGTAGCACGTATTCGTTTGACTGTTGTGGATGTTAATTCCCGCTTTCCCCCAGCCCTGTTTGGGTTTTAAGAATAAAGGTGTTGTTGCTCTCCCCTAGATTTTTAAAGGTCATCGATATAATTACCATCGCCTCGAAAATTTTTTTCAATGTGGTCGATATCGACCAAACGAACCCATGGGCGATGGCCAACGTTTAAACGTCAACACTAGTTCTAATTTAAAATGAAAAGACCCCTATTAGAGAGACAGTCTTTTGATTAATCAGCTCACTGTGAAAAAGTTAAAACAAACACAGGCTCAGAACTCTAACTGACTCTGCTCCTCACACTTCTGACTGAGGCTTAGCCATTGGGCATAACCAGCTAAAAGGGATGGGATGTTAAACTCCTAACATAACCCCTTCCCAAAACATGACGTAACGATAAATAAATTTTGGGGGGTAAGGGCTCCGCCCCCGAGGGGTCGCCCCCTTTTTGTGTAGTTAAATGGCTGATAAAATTTCAGTGTCCCCGTTAATATTAAAATTTTCCCGTATTTTAAATTAGGGATTTCAAGGGAAAAAAAGACAGCAGCCAAAGTGGTTTTAAAAGCGATACCCTACACAGTTTGCTGCCCGATTTCCCCTTTACAACAAAACCCGTGGGGGGTTTAGTTGGTTTTTTTTAGGAGGGAGGGCCAGATGAAGGTCCCAACCCCCCTTTTCCCGGGATCCTTACTCGGTATAAATTGGTAAAATTTGACAAAAGTCAAAAATAAAACTTAGTTTATTGGAAAAATTTTCAAATTTTAAGTAAAAAAAAAGTCGATTAAGGGGCATATTGTATTTTAATTTAGCAATCTGGGAACAGCAGTATCCAGGGCAAAAAGAGTCACTCCCAAAATGTATCATGCCCAAACCCCTTTTTGCCCAGTGGGGAAATAGTTGGGGAAAGGGGGGGTCACCCCTCCAGGGGGGGAAAGCGGCGTTTCGGAAGGGCAAACTCTCCTTTTGGCTTTAGGGGTGGCACACACACACATGCTGAGGACGTTGTGTTGGGGGCGGGCATGGCAAAAAAGATGGGGGGCTGAGGGGCGTGAAGAGGTGAGACACCCTAGGTTGAGGGGACAGGGGGTACAAAAAAGGGACATGAACCCCATCCGCAAATCCTTCCCGAGACCCCAGTGACTGTGATAAAAAGGGTTTTTTTTTTTAAAGTTTTTTTTTTTCTAACTAGAAAAATTTGGGAAAAAATAAAAAAAACGTTACAAAATTCAAAAAATTTCCCCTAATGCCAGGGAAAAAAACCCAAAAATTTTTTCTACCCCAAAACTAAATTCAGAAAAAAGCAAAGCTGTTTTAAAAACCCCGGGGAATAGTTTATTTTTCAGTGTTTGTATTTATTTCATTAAAGGTAAAGCTAAAAAATAAAAGCTTGTTTCAAACATAGTTGATTTTTCCTCATCTGTAAAAGTCCAGTCTATTAAAATCTAAAAAAATGTTTTCCATACAGTGAGTTTTATAGAAAGAAAAAAAATTTAGAGCGACAAAAAATTTTGGGTTTTTTTTTATTTATTTCAAATCCTCCAAAAAAATTGGCAATAAAAAGTGATACACAAGTTGTGCATATTCGAAAACCAATAAAAATTAAAAGGGCCAGGCCCCACGAAAAAAAGCCTCCCCTTTACAGGTCCAGAGAAGGGAAAAAAAGAAAGTACTTAAAAAAATAGCGGGGAAAAACATACAAAATTTTTATAGAATGGGTTGAAAAGTACTGCCCGGGAAAATTTTGATAAACATCATTTTACCAAATGTTTAAAAATTAGTTTGTTTCACCCCTTTACCCCACTTAGAATTTTCTTTTTTTGGGGGGAGTGGAGGGCTGAGGGTTGGGTCATTTGAAATTTATGGTACGTCGTATCACAATTAAAGAGTACATCTTGTCCAGGGAGGAAAAATAAACCCTTTATATGACTGTTTTCCCGAAAAACTACCATCAAAATACTAAATTTGCCTCAAAAAGGTTTCTTTGCCTGATTTTTTTTCAATCTTTTATGTTTTACAGAGAAATAAAATAAGTTATGGCTCTAGGAAGGGGTTTGTCAAAAAATGAATGTGACAAAAAAAAGTAGGCTTCAGTGGGAAAGGGTTATACTACACTCTCTCTAATCAAGTTGCTTCGCCCCATCCTCAGTGTGCACCTCTTTCTTCTTCATACCCGCCCAGTGGGCTTCCCGTGCGTGTTTTGTAAAATACCGCCATCTTCAGGACAGTTTTGAAACTGCACGTGTGCTATTATGTATAGTTATTTTAATTACCCACGGGAGGTTTATATTTAGATTTATTATCATCAGGTCTACGTAAGACAGGTGAGCGGCAGACTCGCACATATGTAAAAAGAAAATCTAAGTAAAATTCTGCATGTAAATGATCTCTACCTATTGCTCATAGCTCTTATCAGAAGTCCAAACCTGGCCATAAAAATCCTCTGCTAAGCAATGTCATCTAGCTTGTAGAGAATGGGACGCCCCACTACCTGACATTAGAGAGAAATAATTCCACAGCACTCAGTTGTACGTATGCTTATCAATTTAGATATTTTATATAATGAATATAGTAATATATATATATATATATATATATATATATAAAATCATGTGGTTTATGGCTTGAGGAAGTCGTGACCATGTGGAACGTTTCGGCTGATATCACAGCCTTTCTCAGCCGGATCACTGCAAGGAAACAAACGTATGAAACACCGGATGTACAATATACGGAAAACACTGAAACAAAATAAGGGAGAAGTGAAGAAACATAAAATATATAGGGAAAGGAGAGAAAAGGACAATGCAACAGATGGGAAGACTCAGCAAACCAGAAGAATAACTCACAGAAAGAGAAGGTGTGAGCATGTGGATGTAATAGGAGTGGTAGGGATGTCAGACAAATGGAAGACAGGAGCCAAAAGGAAATGACAAAAACAGTAACGGAGATGAAGAGTAAAAGGAAGGGGAAGATGACCAAACAAAATAAGACTTACCCTGTAAGAAGTGAAGAGGGAAGAAACACATGTATGGAACACCAGGTGTAATCTGGGAAAATATCTGGAGTCTATGAAAGGGAAGGAATAAGATGATCTGAGTAATGATGAGGGGGGGAGGAAAAAGGATGTGTAGTGCCACAGGGTCCAATATCTTACCAGGTCGGGACCGCTGGTATAATTTGCTGTGAAGTAGAGATAAGGAACCATAAGCTGGAGACGATAGAGCAATATAACAATGAACAACTAAGGTCTTGCAAAGCCAGACTCACCTGGTAGTGTGAAGAACGGCGCGTGTAGCGGCCGGTGTGGGGAGACCAGGGCCGGGACAAGGCATTTTGGTGCCCTAGGCAAGTACAACCAATGGAGCCCCCCTCAAAAAATAAAAATTTAATCTGACCCTAACTTAACAGACGTACCTGCGCCCTCCCCAGCTAAGTAGAATAAGGGCTTGTTCACATGGAGTTTACACTCCGTGTTACAAGCGCTTTAGGGATCCGTCTTGGGGTCCGCTCTGTCGGTCCCCAAGACGGATCTAACAATTAGCAATGAGATTATCACTGCTGTCTATGCCGAATACGCAACGGCGTTCACACGAGAGAATGCAGCTGCGTGTTTCAGAAGCGCAGCTCGGCTCCGTCTTGAAAAGAATTGCATGTCGCGGCGCCCGTGGTCATGTGCTCAGCGGAAGACGGCACCGCGCCGTGGAGTAAGGGGAGGGCCGAGCAGCAGCCGCCAATAGCAGCGCTGAGGTGCAGTCAGGCAGCCGCAACTTTATAGATCAATAAAGGACTGGTATACAGTTAGTGATTGTGCGCCCCCCACGTGACAGGCAGAGGGGGCGCCTTAGGCCATTGCCTACCTCTGCCTACTCATTGTCCCGGCCCGGGTGGAGACTCGCGGTCCTCGGGACTCAGGCGCGAGCTCCTGTGATCTTAAGGACGCCGGCGCATGCTCACAATCGATGCATGTTACAACGCAGGCGCGGGGTCCGGGAATACCAGCACTTCAGTGCGCCCGCGTCAGGTGTTGCGATGGAGTGTCAGAGGATGGTGTAAAGAAGATAGGACTAAACCGTGGAGGGGAAAAAGGGGGGACGAAGAAGTAAACACAAGAGAACGGCACACAAATAGAAAAATGGAAAGCTGTAGAAATAGATAGTAAGGACTTGAGTATGATAACAGCATATGCGACAAAATATGTATAATGTATGGCATAAGCAATATAACTGAAGCAATTAATATCCCTGTTGCTCCAAACAATGCTAATAATAAATGAAACAAGATATATACAGCATATAACCCCACTACCTGACAGGTACACATACCAACTTTGTCACTCTAGTGCCCCACAACCTTAATCAGCTGGCCCCTGAACTTGTGCCATTGGAATATGAGGGAAGGACTATGTTTGATTGTCCCTCAACGAGTTAAAGTAAGCACTTCACTCCATTCCACCACCGCCATCTATGAGCCCTACATGTTTTATACCCTGCTCCTATGTATAGTGGATGACGTTAACTCATCTTCTTCCTTATCCGAAGAAGATAATGAAAATTCCGCCTATTCAATACTGATAAGATACCAAGACTCATTCAGGGAATCTGGTAAGCAGACCAGGTAACCATCTCAGAGGGGTGCCAAAGATTCCATCTATAAGGGGCCAAAGGCCTTTTAAGTTGATGTCTCCATCAACACTTTGATGTCCCCTGAATAGAAGTGTTAGAGACCTCCGGAGCAGATAAACAGACAGGGACGGGCAAACAGTGAGACCTAGTGCTAGTCCCCCAAATCTGTCCCTGCCTACTTGCCCGTCCGACCCTAAGCAGTCAGTGATAACTGGATGGCAGTCCCTACCCTAAGTACGTGCGAAAACCAAGACAGACAAAACATTATAGGATAGTCAGCAGAAAAGGGTCAAAACCAGGAACAGCAAACAGTACCAAATGACAGGAAGAAAACATAGGTCAAGAGGTCAGAAATCCAGGTAATCCAAAAAGTATACAACACTCACCAGCTCAAGCCAAAGACCAGCCAAGCCAAAGACTATCACCAGCAACGCTCTGGAGCAGATGTCATCTTAAGTGCGATGTAAGTGTTCCAGCCCAGAGCGTGGTTGGACTGGCTCCCTACCATCCAGGACACAACCTAAGTGGCACAGGCAGCTGTCAATAACATCCAAATTACCTGCAGCCCAGCAAAAAGCTGAAGAAGCAGCAGACGGGTGTGGTAGAGAACTTGTCAATCAACCAAAATCAGCACAGAAATCAGACAGTGGTCAGACCAGTGTAAACACACAACACAACCACACACACACATAATACAGACATAATCAGGACCAAAAGCGTTGACATATCCTATGGGCAGAGGACTGTGCTGTGGCCTGTACAGACATGGTAATGAGAACAAGACACTCAAACATTTTATTTAAAGGGGTTTTGCCACGAAGTAAAATTGATGTGAGAATCTTGCAAATTAAATAATAAACATTTTCTCCATTCATCATTATTAAAAATTCTGTGCCATTTTAGTTATAGCTGCTCCTATAGTGATCCGTTGTTTACAGCTCCTCTCCAGGGGATACGACCAGGGCTGAGAGCTCCTCACTCCTGGTCAGACATCACCTCTCCTCTCAGGCAGCTACTGAGTGTTCAAACCCCAGGTGCTGTCATTCTACTCCTGTCCTCTGTGCTCCTTAGTAATCACACACACTCACTGCTGAGCGAGTGTTCAAAACCCAGGTGCTGTCATTGTACTCCTTAGTAATTAGTAAAACAGTGCAAATAAATAAAAAAGAAACCTCAATGAGATTTGTGCATTGATAAAGAGAAAAAAAAAATCCACAGGTTTGGTTCCTGCAGGGATTTGAACCTAGGACTCTTGTGCTGTGAGGCAAAAACTTCACCTCTGAGCCACAATGTAGCTACTCACAGTTCTATACATAAACAGACCTTTTTTTTTTTTCAATATGTTTTATTGAGTATTTCCATGTCAAACAACAATGTGAATCATACAGGTATACAGTTAAGCATTGTACCTATAACAATTATCAGAATAGTCAGATAAACAATCTCTCTTTGTTAATTTAGGGTTTTGTATCTCCCAAGAGTCATAAGGAAATACCCATTTCCAACTATAAGCCCTTTACCCCCTACTTTCCCCCCAACCCCCCCAACGTCATAAATGTAAGAATGCAAGGGACAAGCAACTGGTTCTGTTGCTGTAATCCTTATGACATAAGAATCTTATTCCCCATGACGCCTCCAAACCTTTTCTTTCAGCTAAAGCAGTTGGTAATAGTAGTCTTATTTGCACATCGAGGTCCTCTGGGTAGCTCCAGGTATACTTAACATCTTCTTGCATGTCCTGGATGCAGTTCCTGCAGATATTATCCTTCTTGAGTACTATCAGTGACTCGATAAAACGTGTGGCAAGAGAACCATGGATGTTGGTCGCGTGTCCCTATGCATAAACCACGTGGATAACATGTGAACCATCTGAGCTCTTCAGTCTCCAAAGGCTAGGCGATCGATGGGCGAGTAGCGCGCAGCCATCCCGAGTATGGGTCCCCCTCCCCTGCCTTGAACTATGAATAAAGTATCGGGGGATCCCCCTCCAAGACTCTGTTTTGATACCATGAGGTTAAGTAAAAACAATTTCTTATAGCATTTTTGATACGATCTGGCAGCAAAGAGACAAAGCTTTCCCAACTCAAGACAACATTTTCAACCCGGGATTCTTTTTGTAGAGTTGCCTCCACCCAGACCATCTTCATTACGATAGTTTTTCTAAAAATAGCTTAAAGGGTGGTGGTGTTTCATGAATCCAGGTATGCAAAATTGTCTTTACTCCTGCTGCCGCAATGAAGTGGAGTAGCTTCCTACACCCTGGTGTGCATGGAGTGTCTTGTGTGTTTATATGACCAAATATCGCCCACAGTGGGGTTCTGGGGACATAGTTTGTGAGGTTGGAAGTTGTAAATAGTATGATTTTGTCCCAAAAGGTCTGGATTGCCGGACAGCTCCATAAACAATGGAATAGGTCCGCCTCTGGCTATCTACAGCGGAAGCACGAGTTGTCTGGATAAATTCCCATTTTGTATCCCCTTTTTGGGGTTATATATGCCCTATGGTATATTTGGAGGGTCATTTCCCAGTATCTATTGGAGGGCAAAAACTTTCTACTATTATTGAAGGCCTTTTTTAACGTGGCCAGGTCTAGGCTGGAGTCATCCTCCTCCCATTTCGTAATTGCCATTGAGGTCTTGGAGAAGTCTAATTGCGTATGGGTTAGCTTATATAGACGGGAGGTTAATCCCCTAAGGGAAGTATCTTGTCGTAACGTCACCCAGAGAGCTGAATCCCATTCCTCCGACGAGACCCCAGAGATCACTTTACAGGCATAGCTATGGGCACAGAGGTATGGGAAAATGGAGATTCCCACAGCCGGAAATTTATTCCGGAGCTCTTCTAGAGATAAAATCTTGTTTTCATGTTTATCATGTGGTATACTGAGGTAATTCCCCCCCTACTCCACCAATAAAATTCTCCGTGCGGGGATCCTGCCTGAAAATCTGGATTTGCCAAAAAGGAACTCAGAGAAAATTGGGGATGTAGTCTCAGTTTGGCTCTCAAGTGTTGCCACGCCTTCCACGTGGAAATCAACAGTGGATTAGCCCTAATAGGGTCCGGAATGAGGTGGTATGGTCTGTGCAATAAATTTATAAGTGAGAGATTCCCCAAAAAAAGACTGATCCAAGCAGGGGTCTGTAAACCCTGATCTACTAAACAGACCTTTCTTTGACTACCGAGAGGAAAGGCCTGGTGATGTCATCCTGCTGGGTCACATGATCTGCAATTCAAACAAATCACACACGCCCCCTTCTGAGCACACAGAGCTGAAGAGCTGGATGCAGGAGGTATGAAATGAGATCGTGGCAAAACCCCTTTAAACTATTGAGGCAGAGGAACAGATTTATGGGTTCATGCCCTCCAAGGTGACTGTAGCTAAAGCCAAACTATTCAAAAGCACCATCCTGTCATCCTGATGACGATGCCAATTTAAGAGGATCTCATGGATAGGAAAATTGATTGCACTTTAAGAAGGTTTTAGGAAACTGTGTTAGCACAAGCTAGAATGGTTATCTCACAATAGGATGCTATAGGCAAACTACGTAAATAGCTGCATAGAATTGTAGTGTATATAGATACCTATGTTTGTCGTCCTATAAACATGTAAATATGGTGATTTCTCCATATCATCAGCCAAACTAGCAGCCAGATACATGGCCCTGTCTACAGCTGGTAGGAAGGCAATTTGGATCAAACCATGACAGGTCGAAAACTCCTCCAATAATAGCCTATGCACCCTGGGCCTCAAACCAGGTAGACTATTTGGGCCAGAGTTTGATGAGATAATGGAGAATTGAGGAAGTGCGCCATGAGCTGCACGCAAAACGCGTAGGCCCATCTATATCTCTTTCTGTATTTTAGTACATTGTAAGTTTTACGTAAAATAAATACAGCTTTTTTTGGATTCTGAAAGCTTAAATTGGTTGTTTGATTAGTGATTGCCTCTCTCTTTCACTTAGAACAATTGTCATGGTCTAATGAAGGCCTTGAAAGAGCCAATTCCATGAGCGATACCCACACACCCTACACTGGGACTACCACAGAATTCCAGCAAAGTCCTGACCATTCTAGACTGGTTGAAGAGTCTGACAAACGTAAGGTTTTTTTGCAGCTATTTATTGGGTATATATAACTACAGGTGCCTCATAGCTTGGTTGGGGAGTCCACCTAGAGACCCTCACCACAGAGGGAACCTGGACTCTCTAGGGGAGTTAGATTATATTTAGAAATCACAATAGGATTCCATTTAGAACCTCGGAAGAGACTTCCTTTAGCGAGTCTGTTATGAGATTTGGGTAGGTGGTTCCCCCCTAATGTTCTACTTGCCATATCTGCATTATTGTGCTAGTGACAGTGATGTGAGAGAAAGGAAGGTTTGTCTTATTAGATTATTCAGTTTTCCTTTGGTCCTGGCAGCAGATCAAGGCTCCCTCACTATTTCAGTCCTTGATGTGAAGTGACCAACAGAAGCCCCAAAATTGTAGCACTGGGTGTTTTTTCTTCTTCTTCTTTATGGTGTTCACCATACAGATAAATAACGTTATATAAATGTTAAAGAGTGACTCAAATGTCAATGTGATATTATACAACCAAACAAGTACTATGATAAGAAGTATTATGATTAGAGATGGGCGAATCGATTCTAACGAAGTGGAATTCGTTTAGAATTTCAGGAAAACTTCGGTTCGGAACGAAGTCGAACTTTGGGGTACTTCGGGTGAACGAAGTGTGCTTTTGATTGATAAAATGGCTGCGAGCACATGGCGTTACATGGGGCAAAGCACTCTGGGAGGAAGAAGGGCATAGCCTGCATGACATGTGCAGAGATGAAGCCAATCAGAGACCGGCGGGATTCTGTGACGTCACCGCACTATATAAGTCCGGGCGCGACGCCGGGAGCTCACACTCCTCTCACTGTACTGATCAGGGAAGGTGCTGCCGCGGCTGATAGCTCTTACTGAAGAATTGATTTTTATACAGCGATTTTTGTGGGGTGTCTCAGCTTGTCTCAGAGACTGCTTCTCTTAATGTTCTATTTCTAATTTTTTTGGGGTATTGGATCTGAAATCCAGTGTGCGTCCACTGCAGCTGCATATACATTCAATATCCAAGTGGGATCTAAGCCAGTTCCTGTTGTATTCATTTAAAGAAACAGCGTTTTTACAATACAAATACCACTTCATTTTTGGCTGCTCAATTCTATTGCGCAATTTACATCCAGGGGTTAATTAAGCGTTGTTTTGCTGGTGTGCTGACCCCAAGAAACCGTCTTTTTCAACGCCAAAATATATACATTTTTCCTGTAGCCTAATTCATGTCCGAAGGTTAATTAAGCCTGTTTGTGCTTTTACATTTAGTAAAACACACAGTGTTTTTAAACGACACATACAAGTAAATTTTTCCTGGCCATTTGTGGAGCGCAATTTATATCCAAGGGTTACCCAAGCTTGTTACTGGGTTCATTTGGAGTCAAAAACAGGGTGTATATTTATCATATACAGATATCATCATCAAACAGTGTCTGTACATTTTAGAACAAACAGTATGTCAGACAGAGAGGTGGCAGGCTCTTCACCTGCGAGTGGCAGAGGCACAAACATTCCTGGAGCAGGCCCAGGTCGCAGCACAGAAAGGGGACGTCGCAGCAGGGGTCACTCGGTGAGGCCACAACTGCCGCTGTCATCTAGCGGCCGTGTGTTGTTCAGCAACCCAAGGGTTCTTGATTGGTTGACTAGGTCATCCTCTTCCTCCCAGATGACATCTGACAACCCCAGCCAAGAGTCGGTGGGAACCTCAGACACAACCCTTAGTTGGCATGGCCCGGGAGCGGGTCAGCGGCCCTCACCTGTCCTCAGCCCGCCTCTGTCCCATCTGGTTCCCTCAGCCAGAGATCTACTATGTGGTCTGGGCTCAGCGCCACTATATAGTGAGGATGAACAATTTGAGGAGGGCAGTCAGCAGCTACTTGGCAGCGAAGAAATGGGGCCAATATCCCCTGCTTCTTGCAGTAGGCGGCAAAGTATAGATGTGGAGAGTGGCATTGGAGGTCATGTTGTGAGAGGTCAGCCTCGGCATACCAAGACCGGTGATGAGGACAGTAGTGACGATGAAACACAAATAGATGATGATGTAGCCGACCGCACTTGGGAGCCGGGTGAGGCAAGGGCTTCATCATCGTCAGGAGAAGAGGGCATCAGCTTGCGCGTCAGGCAGCAGCGCAGCCAGCAAGTGGGTCATGTGGCCGTGAGTCAGCAGGATAGCAGCAGTGTGAGGTCGGGAGCCAAGCGGCCACGGGGTAAAAAACCTGCTTCGCAGGTCCAAGAAAGTAGTGGTACAGGGGCTCAGCGAGGCAGCGGCGGTAGTAGTCACTCAGTGCGGAGCGTTGGCGGTAAAATCCGATACTCGGCGGTGTGGCAGTTCTTTGCTAAGACACCGGAGGAGCCGAATATGGGTATATGTAGAATCTGTGGGCAGAAAGTGAAGCGTGACCAGGGAGCTAACGTTGGCACCACGGCCCTGCGTCAACACATGCAGCGTCACCATCTGGTGGCCTGGGAGAAACGTGGCTCAGATGTGGTGGTCCATCCTGCCGCCGCAGCAACAGCAGCAGCAGCAGCAGTGCCCAGTGGCACGCATGCCATTGCAGCCAGTCAAGGCTCCACCACCTCTGCAGAAGGGAGCTGTTTCTCTTTGACATCATCTCCCGGTCCAGATGCTCCTGCTCGCTACTCATGGCGCCAGCAGTCGTTCAGCGATTGCAAAGAGACAACAGTATGCGTCCAACCATCCTAAGGTGCAGCAGCTGACCGTGCTCCTGTCCAAGTTGTTGGTACTGCAGTCCCTCCCTTTCCAAATGGTGGACTCTGCACCATTCAGAGAACTAATGGCTTGTGCCGAGCCGAGATGGAGAGTTCCAAGCCGTAATTTCTTTTCCAAAAAGGCAGTACCAGCACTTCATAAATATGTAGAACAGAAGGTGGGCCAGTCCTTGAGCTTATTGGTTTGTTCCAAGGTGCACGGCAGCGCGGATGTCTGGAGCTGTAACTACGGTCAGGGCCAGTACATGTCCTTTATGGCCCACTGGGTGAATGTGCTTCCGGCCCAGGCACACCAACAACTTGGACAGGAGACGCCACTTTCTCCTCCACGTTGTCAAACTGCGGCTCCTGCGCCAATGTCCGCCTCCTCCTCCTCCACCACCACCACCATCTCAGCCTCCACAAGTACTGCTCCATCATACCACATGTGTAGGGCACAGCGTTGTCACGCAGTTCTACACCTGGCTTGCCTCGGCGAACGAAGTCACACAGGGGAGGAACTGCTCCGCGTCATGCAGCAAGAAATCGATGTGTGGCTTTTTCCGCGCCAACTGCAAATCGGAACCATGGTGACGGACAATGGGAGGAACATGGTGTCCGCGCTGCACTGAGGAGGGATGGTCCATGCGCCCTGCATGGCGCACGTGTTCAATCTGGTTGTGAAAAGGTTCCTGAAGTCTTCCACCGATCTTCAGAACATTCTGAAAATGTCCAGGAAACTGTGCATGCACTTCATCCATTCCTACAAAGCCAGGAACACCCTCCTCGAGTTGCAGCGGCAGAACGGCCTCCCCCAACACACTCTGATATGCGATGTTTCCACCCGCTGGAATTCCAGCCTGCACATGTTGGACCGACTGTATGAACAGAGAAAGGCCATTAACGATTTTTTGATGATCCAGGCGGACAGGAGTACTCCCCTGTGTAACTTTGATGTCAGCCAGTGGCAGCTCATGCGTGACACCTGCCGTTTGTTGAGGCCATTCGAGGAGGCGACGTTATTTGTCAGTCTTCAGGACTACGGGATGAATAACGTCATTCCACTGCTTCATGTCCTGGAACAGATGCTGAAAAATCTGTCTGGGCAGGGGACTGGAGACGTGGCGACTACATCTCGTGGCCACATGAGTCCAGTGGGGACTGAAATGGAGGAGGAGGAGGAGGACATTGGAGCAGAAGCATTGTCTGGTGAAATGAGTGGATTTTCTACCCAGGTGACAAGAGAGGAGGAGCAGGAGCAGCTGGAGGAGGTGGATGGAGATGAGGAAGACGAGGCAGATGACCCCCAAGCAACGTGGCAGTATACAGTGGAAATGGAGGCAGGGAGCCCCTCGGAGTCACTTGTGCAGATGGCCCGCAGCATGCTTATTTGCCTGGCTAGTGACAGCCGAATAGTCAGCATCCGGCAGAGGGATGACTTCTTGCTCTCCACCCTATTGGACCCTCGCTACCGGTCCAAAATGGGAGCCTTTTTCCCAGCTATTGAGAGGGAAGACAAACTCAAATACTATAGGGAAATCCTCCGTAATCAGTTAGCCGCTGCCTATGTGCGGCATCGTCCCTCCTCTGACAGGTCTGACCGGGGGGTTAATCAGCGCTCACGTACTACTGCCGCGGCTGCTGGGGGAAGGTGGGGGGGTAGGAGCAGTACCAGCTCCATCAGTAGTAACCTAAGTCTGGAGTCACTGATGAGCAGCTTCCTTCACCCGTCTAGTGAGGAGGGCAGTCGCCAGCAGCAGCAGCAGGACCTGGAGCAGACCCTGAACCAACAGGTTGTGGCCTACTTGGACAGCACTCTGCCACCTCAGTTAGAAGATCCGCTGGACTACTGGGCAGCCAAACTGGATGTGTGGCCACAACTTGCCGAGTTTGCAGTGGAGAAGCTGTCCTGCCCGGCCAGTAGTGTGACATCAGAGCGGGTGTTCAGTGCGGCGGGGGCCATCGTTACCCCAAGGAGAACCCGCTTGTCCATGGGAAATGTGAACGACTGACCTTTGTCAAGATGAATCAGGTGTGGATCGGCCAGGATTTCCACACACCAATGCCTTAGGCGTCAGACTACATCAGCCATGACGCCTCACCCAAACTGTGAGAAATGAGTCTGGGTTCAAACTACCTGCCTCAGCCACTATTCTGATGCCGCCACCCGCCTGATGCCACACATCTGCTGACAGTTTCTCCATCTGCCTACCACCATCTTTACCAGGGACTGGTATTGCCACCCACCTCCACACTCTGTCATTGTGCCACTCTCTGACCTCATGCTGTTGCTCCTGCCGCCGTCACCTCAAATCTCTGTCATTGTGCCACTCTGTGGCCTACTCCTTTTTTTGCCACCTCCAGAATTTGTCATTGTGCCACTGTCTGACCTCATGCTGCTGCTGTGGCTGCTGCCGTGTCCTCCACACTGTGTCATTGTGCCACTGCCTGACCTCATGCTGCTGCCGCCGTGACCTCCGCTCTCAGTCATTGTGCCACTCTTTGGCCTACTCATTTTTTTGCCACCCCCAGAATGTCATTGTGCCACTGTCTGACCTCATGCTGCTGTGGCTGCCGCTGTCACCTCCACACTCTGTCACTGATGTTGCCACCTGAGCCCTCAGCTTGTTTTTTTCCAGCAGGTTCTGCCATGACTTTATCAGGCTACATTACCGCTTCAGTTTTTTGGTCAGTTTTGCCCTCTTAAGTGCCCAGGGAATTTTATAGTGAAGCGATTCTAAGAGCGGCGGCAGTCATGTGCGTGTCATACTAAAACACAACATTGTATGAAGACCAAACCAAGCTCCCTCTGCACATTTAAGCATGGCACAATGTTCTACAGCACCCTGCAGGCTCTGTGCAGCCTGGCAATAGCTGCTTTTTAACGCGATTCGTCCTGAAGTAATTCGGACCGAATTTATTTTTGTCGGAAAATTCGGCGAAGTGACCGAATCGAATTTTTGAGAAATTCGCCCATCTCAAATATGATATTGTCTAGAATTAAAGTGAGAATACAGTATATAACGGGAATATTAAACACAGATGGGTATGGCAGTCAGTGTAAGTCAATGGTTGCCTCAAGTTTAAGTCAACATTATCAGAAACAATAAACTATGGTAAACTATGGTAAAATACCATAACCTCTAGTGGAGAAGACAGGGCTCCTCTTAAAAGGAGAATCCATAGTAAAAGTGGGAAGGGGAAGAAGGTAGAGGAGAAGGAAAGGGGTAAGGAGGGAGGGAAGCGGTGGGGAGATCACACCAGTAGCCCAGGACAGAAAAATGGGCTCCCAATATTTGTGATAGTGGGTTGGTCACCAGCCCTGATGCCCAATTGGCTAAGAGCTTCTGAGGGCCAGTATTTTGTCATCAGGCAGTTTGTAGATACAATCTCATTAATTTCGAAACGTGGATATATTCTTGCTCTCCCAGTGCCCAACAATAACCAGTTAAGCAGCATGGAGGATATGGCATGCAATGACTCTATTGAAACATGGGAAATCCTAAATCCCAATCAGAAAAAGCGTAAACTCTGGTGTATATGGGCATTGGGTTGTGTGCAGGAGCATTGCATTTTAAAGCATTCCTGTAGTGCTAGATGTTGACTGTCCCAGACATATAGGGAGACCTGTATGAAAGAAGGAGCTTCGAAGTGAATAGTCGAGTCTCGTTTTCAGTGTATAATGCGCCTGAACATATGAAAGTGGTTTTTGTGCGATTATAAATGGTGTAAAGCCCATTGCGCCTCGTCTATGTGTTACGCATAACGGAACTTAGGCGCATTAGTAATGCCCCAAACATGTATAAAGGCTACAGATAGGCTGGAAATAAGAGAAGTCATTAGAATAGTATGAAAGTGATAGAAACTATGGGACTGATCCTGCTTGGAGGACCACAGGTCCCAGCAATACCTGTGCTGTGCTGGCTCTTGCTGTATGTAGAATAAAGGGTGAGAGCAGCAAAAATACATTTCAAATTTAATGTAGTAAAAATTAAAAATTGTAAAATCTGAACATCATCATCAGTGGGTTATTTAATGTAAAATTAGATTTAGATTCTATTAATTTTAAATACATTTTATAGGAGATATTATTCTATTTTTGGGATATTATATATTTTATATTAATTTATATGATCATATTTTTCATTAAATTTAAATAATTTTATATAGTTTGATAATTATTATAAATTACTTTTTATTATTGTACTGGTGGAAGTTGAGAAATAATTGGACTTTTTTTTTCCCTAACAGCAAATCTATCTCCACTCCGACCCCTCAGTCTCAGGCAGATCACATTGAGATAAAAAACGTGATTTCTAACCTCTCAGTATATCCCTTTCTAATTGTGAAGGAATAACTCCTTTTCTATTATCCAGTCTGGTGGAGCACCACCCACTAGCAAGGGGAACCCTTATTCATACAGTAATTTATTAACTCCAAAGAGTCTTACTTGGACAATCATCCCTCATATCATGGACGTACAACATATAAGGTTTCTGTGAAACCCTCTGCAGCGGGTAACACAGTAATGAGAGCCAGAAAATCACAAATTAAAATGTCATGCCTGACCTCCCCAACATGTTTCACCAGCTAAACTGGCTTCATCAGGGGACAGAGGTCCGGTCGCCAACCATGGTGACATAACTTCCTGCTCTAATCAGATAACAGAGTTATGGTCTGGTAACCAGAGAAACCTATGTGCACTCGGAGTAGATAAAATCCCTCTTATCTCCTTACCAAAGTAAAATCAAAAGACCAATGTATTCTTAAAAAAAAAAAAAATCTTCAGTTACCTGTCCCTACAGGTAGAAAGCTAATCTTTGCAGTGAGAAAATCCCTTTAAAGGGTATTGCTCTGAAACTAATCTTGTTAGAGATAAAGAGTCTACTTGGAGAGAGCTCTCCTGATCATAGTGACATTACTCTCTGTTTTCTGCTCTTATCAGATAGCAGAGTTATGGTCAGGTAACCATAGAAGCCTGTGTGCACAATTTTTCTTAGCTTAAAAAAAACGAATGTATTTGGAAAAAGTCTTCAATTACCTGTCCCTACATGTTGGAATCTAATCTTTGTGGTGAGAAAAAACCCTTTAAGTTTTGGCTTCTCCAATCTACCTGTGTGGCAGTTAAACATGAGCAACATGTTCTCCTGCTCTCATATAGCTCCATGAGATTATAATGATAATACTTCAATAATTTGCCCCCAGCAGTTTGTGGCCGGCTCTGCGGAGCAGGGGAGGAATGCTATAATATATTGTAATTAGCTGTCAAGGAGCACATAACGGAGGGGCTGTGGTTTACACATAATACAGATGAAACCTAACACTTTGACCTGTTGACTAAACATTCCCTCCCGACAATGATCTTCGTGTAATTTTTTTTCCCTGGAGCAATTAGTAAATCTTCCTGTTCTATAATCGGTTGAGGCGGCTGCAGATGCCAGTGTCTGTCTCATGGGCACGCCTTCCCTTGCTGGCACACAGCTGCCAGTGCTCTCTGTCCGGCACAGATCTCATCCCACAGCTGAGATTTAACTTGTCTGTCGGACTGTGGAAGAGCTGCTAAGCTTTCCGAGTGCTGGGACTTTCAGCAGATTAGAGGGAGTCCCTGCTTTACTCCTCTACTCATCAATGGATTTTGAGTGTTGGGTCAACACATCAACAAGCCTTCAAGTTTCCAATCGATCCCAGAGCCACCAGCCTCCACCCTGCCGGCCGCCTGCTTCTGACTTCCAGGAAATCCTCTCTAAAGACGCCACATTCAGCCGAGTGTTGGCTCAGTTCTTGGTCTGACCTGCTTTCCGGTCCCTAACGGCTCTGGGACTGAATGACCACAAAGGGGCTTCACGAATGGAAAGATGCAACAACAAAATGAAGCTGATGAGAACAAAGAATGCGCCATTTATTGTGATGGAGGAGATCCACAGGTGAACCATGGCCAGAGGCCACTGGATCCAAGGCGGAGGTAACATTCGTTTTTGTAGGACGTTGTGTGGAGAGGAGACACGTGAAAAAGTGATGGTCTGGAGGGTCGATTGGCATTGTTAAAATGTTTTACATAAATTAAAGTCTAGACTGGAGTTGTTGCTTGTATGTAAAAGAAAGGAACTTAATGGAGTTGTCTCACTACAGACATCGATGGCAGGTCACTAGAATATGCCACCAATGTCTGATAGGTCGGGATCCCACCTCTGTGACCTGGACCTATCTCCTAAACGAGTCCCAAACCCTCTCTGTTCTGAGCAGAGAAGTGGTCGGGACTCTCCCATAGACATGCATGGGAGTTCCTGAACAGAGAGGTGGTCAGGACTCTCCCATAGACATGCATGGGAGTTCCTGAACAGAGAGGTGGTCAGGACTCTCCCATAGACATGTATGGGAGTACCTGAACAGAGAATTGGTCGGGACTCTCACATAGACATGCATGGGAGTTCCTGAACAGAGAGGTGGTCAGGACTCTCCCATAGACATGCATGGGAGTTCCTGAAAAGAGAGGTGGTCGGGACTCTCCCATAGACATGCATGGGAGTACCTGAACAGAGAGGTGGTCAGGACTCTCCCATAGACATGCATGGGAGTTCCAAGCTGAACAACTCTACATTGAGAATGGAGAGGTTTCAGGGCTCGTTTAGGAGATAGGTGCAGGTCCAAGAAGTAGAACCAGAACCTATCAGACATATCCTAATGATATGTCATCCATGTCAGTAGCGAGACAACCCCTTTAATGGCACATTTTTATGCAATACAGTCTTGGATTATATGTGTGTTTGTGTGTGTGTGTGTGTGTGTGTGTTTGTGGGTTTATGTGAAAAACATCAATTTAATGTATGAAACAATCTAAATTATTGTGTAAGAAAAGTTTGGTTGAATTCTTAATGTTTGTACATACATCATTTATAGGGGTGCTCCCCCCATAGATTGATGGTATATTATTAGGATATGCCATCAAAGCATAATAGGAGCAGTTCCTACCTTTGGGACCTGTACCCATCTCTCGAACAGGCCCTTGAGGTTTAGGCTCAGAACATAGAGCCGGCCACACTTACACACAACTCTCTATTCTGTTCTATGTGAGCTCCCAGTACAGCCAAACAGCTCGCTCACCTGATAGGATATGCCATCAAAGTGTGATATGTCCATGTCCCACCTCTGGGACCCACATCCGATAGGATATGCCATCAAAGCATGATAGGTCCATGTCCCACCTCTAGGACCCACATCCGATAGGATATGCCATCAAAGCATGATAGGTCCGTGTCCCACCTCTAGGACCCACATCCAATAGGATATGCCATCAAAGCATGATAGGTCGGTGTCCCACCTCTAGGACCCACATCCGATAGGATATGCCATCAAAGCATGATAGGTCCGTGTCCCACCTCTGGGACCCACATCTATATTGGGAACTGGCCCCCGAAAGTCTCAGCTCAGAATGGGGAGCCGGTCACGCTTGTGCACAACTTTCCGTTCTTTTTTTATGGGAATTTTGAGTACCGGTGAGCGATTGCCCTCAGAACAGAATGGAGAGTCGGGCAAGTGTGGCCAGCTCTTCACTCTGGGCCAACACTTTTCGGGGCCTGTTCCACCTCTCAGAGCTGGAACCCAGTTTTGTTGGCATATGCTCTTGATACAACCTCATAATCTATGGTGGGAACAACTTTTTAATTCTTAACCACTTATAGGGGTGTTCCCCCCCATAGGCTGATGATATATTGATAGGATATGCTATCAAAGTGTGATAGGTGCATGTCCCACCTCTGGGACCCACATCTATATTGGGAACTGGCCCCCGAAAGTCTCAGCTCAGAATGGGGAGTGGGTCACGCTTGTGCACAACTTTCTATTATTTTTTATGGGAATTCTGAGTACCGGTGAGCGACTGCACTCAGAACAGATTGGAGAGTCTGGTGCAAGTGCGACCGGCTCTCAATTCTGGGCCAACACTTTTCGGGGCCTGTTCTTGAGATAAATGCAGGTCTGAGAGCTGGAACCTGGCTTTGTTGGTATATACTCTTGATACACCCTCACAGTCTATGGTGGTGGGAACAACTGTTTAAGTCTTAAGCACTATTAAGATCTCTGCTTGATGTCACTAAATAGAAATACACAAGAAATGCAATGAGATCTCTATGTCACATAAGAAATAGGGAAACCAAAAGATTTTTACCCCATGTTTTGAAATTCCATTTCCTTTTACCATTTCCTGTCGTCAAGCTGCTCCATAGGACTAATCCAGGGACTGTATATTTCTAGTGCTGCTCCTACAGCCGAGTGTGTTTGTATAATGTAATAATCTGGTCAATCCCACGTGAACTAAACACAACACAAATGTCGTGGACTCTAGTTTTCAGGACTATCACAGAAGGCACAACCAGAGCAACATTGACTCTCCTGTTTGTACAGTGATAGACGTTCCATCAAGTAGAAGTGTCCAAAGTCTGGTGACACAACAGCGCTAAATGCAGTTAATTACAAGTACAATTCACCTAACTGTGGAGGCTGTTTGGGTATGTTCACACGGCTTATTTTGACGTGGTTTTGGACGAGGTTTTCGGAGCGTTTCCGCTACCAAAACATCGCCTAAACATGCTTCCTCAGAAGTGGTTTTAGAGGCGTTTCTTGGCGAGGTTTTGGGCAAGGTTTTGGATGAGGTTTTCGACGAGGTTTTCCCCCATACAAATGAATAGCCAGGACAAAAACTGTGTCGAAAAGGCGCCAAAAATTGCACAAAAAAAGCGCCTAAAACGCACCTAAAACACACCTAAAACACGCTTCAAGAATTGACACTTCTTTTTCAGCGCTTCCAAAGAAGCGTGTAAAAACCTTGTTGTGCGTGAACTACAACGAGGTTTTACATAGGAATCAATTAAATGAACTGGGGGCGTTTTGGGCGGGGAAATACTCCGAAAACCTCATCCAAAACCATGTCAAAATAAGCCGTGTGAACATGGCCTTACGCTGTAACAAATCCGCAGGTGTGAGAGCAAGACGGTTTTTGGATTAGTCACATTATACAATTATCTAAGCTTAAATTAATTTGAAGAGCAATAGTTTTGTGCTTTTGGATTTGGGTCGATGTCGAAAATTGCCAAAAAATTCACCTACCTAAGTTTGGGTAAGTTTCTAAGCTATTAACTTACCATTCTGCCATTTTCTGAGTGAAATACAGCGGGGGGATTGAGGATGTTTTGGAAAAACAGCGGTTTTGAAATCCAACCTCAGAAAATCCGAGTCTACTACTGAGGTCTATGGGGACGGTTTACAGTCGGTTTTTAAAATCTGAATAGGCGTGGATTTCTGACTGGGAATGCTTGCCGTGATGACGAACCCTTATGTCAGGAAAGCCTGTACAAACATGGCTTCTCTATTATATGTCTTTTGGTTCATATTTAAATCTTTATCAAAAAACTACAAAGCTACAATTACTGCTCAATGGCTGGAAGATACACTAAATCCCATGAGTAGGTGTCTCTGGCCCATATGCTGCATGCGAAAGATATAGCAGGTGCCGGTCATTAATGAGCAAATGCTGCCCAGCACTTAAAGGGTGTCATGCACAAAATACTTGTAACCTAAGTTCCCCAGTGTTTTAGGGCAAAAAAAAAGATAACATACTGGAAAAATATCAAATATGAGGTATTAATTGATACGGTAGCTACAATACGCAAGCTCGCAAGCCAACGGCAAGGCTCCTCATATCTTGTGAGTCAATACACTGTTAAAAATAAAACCACAGAAAAAATGGGACATAAATAACCAAAAAACCACAAAGCTACAATTACTGCTCAATGGCTAAAACACTGGGGAGCTTAGGGTACAAGTATTTTGTGCAGGACACTCTTTATGTGCTGGGCAGCCTGCCCATTGGAATATTATGGGCATATAGGTTGTAACCCAGCACGGTGATCCTGTATGAATGGCGTTACCCTTTGTATCGCCTTATCTATATGCAATTTCATCGGTATTGTTGCATTTGGCAGTCTCTGAGTCCCTGCTGCTGGGACTCAGTATATCTTCCTGCCATTGAGCAGTAGTTGTAGCTTTGTAGTTTTTTTGGTAATTTATGTCCCATTTTTTCTGTGGTTTTATATTTAAATCTTTGAAAGAGCAAAAATTAGATATAAAATCAGGACTAAATAGTGAGCAAGATGGTTTCTTAGGAATTTTGGTGATGGGACCAATGTCAAAAGAGCCCCCTCTCAAACCAAGTAAGGTTGTCCCTCAATATGGAAGTCTCTCCATGCTGTGTGTGCTGAACTACATGTTTCTATGTCAGGTAATCCCCCCTGCCACTCTCTATATAAGCCGTTAATACAAGGGGTTAAAACCTAAGTGGAACAGAGAAGAACTGTATCACACATTCATGGACGGGCATCCAGAATGCGTATACATACAGTGATATAACCAATACTCCCATCACCTAGTGACTGGGCAGATACCACAACTCCAGTCCTCAGGACCCACCAACAGCTCATGTCTTCAGGATCTCCCACAGAATGCACTGACCATAATTACATCACCTGTTCAATGCTGAGGAAAGCCAGAAAACCTGGCCTGTTGGTGGGGCGGGAGGACTGGAGGGACCCCTGAGATACCGGGTTAGCACAGGCCGTCTGTGGAGGATCAGAACGCTGCGCACTATACCATATCCTGTGAGCCCCAGCTAATGTCTTCTCTGATTGACGTCATTCCACTTTCATTTCTTCTCTATCTGGCTCAGGCGCCATCATGACTTCTCCTCTCAGCAGCTCACATTGCAGACATGTTTGGCCCCAAACTTCAACCGCCCCTTCCCGAGCCCCTATAGCAACCCCAATTCACACCCCAAACCTCTAAATGAATCAGACCCCAGGTAACATTAAGCCGGGTAACAGAGCAGAATACTGCATAAATACTGACCCAATAAGAATCCTAATAAACTCAGACCCTGAACCAGACTTTAGACCGGGGGTGTCAAATGTATTTTCACACAGGGCCACATCATCGCTATTGTTGCCCCGAAAAGGCCATTGGAGCCTCGGTGTTCCTGATTAGGGCTGTAAAAGCTTTGCCACCAATAAGAGTTATTGAACAGAGCGGTGCGGAGCTTTGAAGCCCAGGTGGTGCCTGCTCCATGTGCTGGAGCCAACGCAAGTTCTGTCAAGTGCCGGCTGTGTCCTATGGGGAAAGTGGAGCGCCGGTCCTCCTTCATCTGGACCTAGTCCATCCCTGCTCGTTGTTTCTAAGCTCATGTGGGCCACATAATGGGATTGGCCAGATTTCCCAGCAGGCTTGTGTTTGACCATACAAAAAAAAAGTTGTGTTTTTTTGCTTTTTTTAGGGCTATAATTGTGAAAAGTTGGTCACAAATGGCAATGTGACCAGGGCACATGGTGTCCATTTTGGTTGTCCTGTGCCCCATTCCTAATACATCCTCTCATCTAATAGCCCTCAATGTAAAATCCAAAGTACATGATATCCAAAATTTAGTACCCCACAGTGCATGTCAATCCTACTGCAGTGCCGTCTTAACAGCTTTATGGGCGTCTGGGCAGAGCTATGCACTGGGACCCACCAACCAATGCATTCACATGATGGAGGGGTTATATGAGTCATGGACAGCCATCCTGTGCCCCCTGACCAGGCCACGCAGCAGCCCCTAAGGTATATAAATTGCTGCGTGGCCTAGCCTGGGGGCACAGTATAGGCAAGCAGCAACTCATGTAACATCTGCATGTTGTCCCACAGGATGGCTGACTGACCACATGCAGATGTAACATGGTAGTTATGTCACTGTGAGTAACATGGCCAAACGAGTGAGGAACAATGACATCATGGTCATATGGGTGGGGGACAGTGACATCAAGTCACCCCCACCCCCACTCAAATGGCCGTTTGCCTATGATGTACCTTAAGTGCCGCCTGTGCCTTTGAAAATGGGCGTACAGGGGGGTCGGCTGCAGGCTGGGTAGGGGGCTGTGGCAGAGACGGGACCTTTTTTCTCATTTTTATGTGCCGGGCGGCTGTGGCCCAGCAGCGGACGGCGGAGAGGCCGCCAGCCGCCGGGAGTGTGTTCCAATGTTGTGCCGCGCCTGCGCTTTACTCTCCACAGTGCATGTGGTGCCGTGGCCGCCCTGCCTGCGACAAGAAAGTAAGCGCACTGCGCAGGCAGGGCGCTGCACAACAAACATTTTAATTGACCTGTCCCTGGGGCCTGGGTGTGTATATTCATTGGGAATTGTAGGCAGCTCTCCAGGGGCCCCCTGTGCTTGTGGGGCCCCCGGGCAACCGCCTACCCTGCCCAATGGAAGGGACGGCCCTGCCCTACTACCCTCTCCCATACATGACACTATAACCATTAACTTCTAGCACAATTCATACTGTACCTGTATCACATTTCACACAGAGTCAAGAATATCTTGTGTGACCAATGAAGATCTGTGCAACGCCCATAGAGACCCTCAATGGTATATGAAAAGTGCCAGGGATGTAGTGAACATAGAGTGTAAACTCCGTCGGCCATCATTGAGGGCTCTTGGCATTGCTCTTTAATACTATTGGGCTGAACCCCACAATCCCAGTAAAAACATGGCCATTTTTTATTGTTTTATTACAAAAGCTATAACTCTTAGGGTTTGTTCACACGGCTTATTTAGCCGCGTATTTCAGCGCGCATTTTGCCACGTATTGCGCTTAATATGCGGCGAAAGCGCCGGACAATACGGGAATTCTAGCCTCATAGAGGGGCTGTTACTATAAGGGCACAATAAGCTGTGATGAACATTGCTTCACGCCGAGCTGTTTTATAAGGGGTTTGTTTTTGCAGGACGTTACCTTTTCCAGCTGCCCTATATATACTGGGCTCTGTATCTTTTACTGATTATCTCGCATTTTTTATTTTTATCTGAGCCGCTGTTATTCTCCATGTGCTTTTTACTCTATGGTCCAGGGAGATTTGCAGCCATTTACAGCACTTCCCATGGAGATGAAATAACTGAAATATCTCTTTAACTTAAAGTAACAAGACATTCAACCCTGGCAAGAGGTGAAAGCTGAGAGTCTGTCAATGTGAATAGACAGCGATCTCTCACGTTACAGCGGCTTCAGGACACTGTATTATTAGTATACAATGGTCTTTCCAGGGAAATGTTATGTTGAGTATCAAGAAACAATGTCCCCGATACTGATCCAGGCAATAATGGATGTTTTACTTGTTAGACCCCTGTATTAGTGCATGCAGTGATTGATGGTCTACCGCATTTCTGTGCAGTTACAGTGCGGTGTAATATATCGTCCTGCATGCTCCTTCATGTATTAGTGGGTGCATGCAGTGATTCGGTGGTCTATGATCCTCTCTTACAGTACAGTCTGGTACTTACATGCCGGTAACTGCTCTTTACATGTATTTAGTGAGGTTGCATGCAGTGATTGGTGCTCTATAGATCCTCTCTACAGTTACAGTGCGGTACTAAATGCCTGTAATGCTCTTACATGTATCTTAGTGAGGTGCATGCTGTGATAGGCGGTCTATAGCGCCTCTCTTAAGACACACCCAAATACAGTGCGGTTGATTACTTGTCACTAGTACTGATCTCTACATGTATTAGTGAGGTGCCACATGCAGTGAACTGATGGTCTATAGATCCTCTCTACCAGCTACAAGGGCCGGTAAAACCATGTAACTGTATGCTCTTACATGTACTTAGTGAGGTGCATGCAGTGATTGGCGGTCTATAGCGCCGCTTCTCTCTGTACAGTGCGGTTTACTACATGTACTGCACTGCTCTGTACATGTATTAGTGAGGATGAATGCACGGTGATTGGTGGTCTATTGCGACCTGATTAAGTACAGTCGCGGTATACTACATTTGTCCTGCACTCCTCTTACATGTTTTAGTGATGGTACATGCGTAATTGGAGTCTATAGCCTCTCTACAGTAACTAGTGTGTGGTTTACTTGTCATGTACTGCTCTTACATGTATTTAGTGAGGGGCACAGACAGTGATTGGTAATCTATAGCAATCTCTCTACAGTACACGTGCCGGTCTTACATTTTTGTGTCCTGTATGCTCTTACATGTTATGTAGTGAGGGGCACGCAGTATGGATGATTCTAATTGCCACCCTCTCTACAAGTAACCGTGCCCGGTAATACATGTCCTGTTACTGCTCTTACATTGTATTAGGTGAGTGCATGCGTGATTGGTGGTACTATAGCGCCTGCTCTACAGTTACAGTGCAGTACTACATGTCCTGTACTGTCTTAAATTGTACTTTAGATGAGGTGCATCGCAGTGATTGTGATCTATAGACCTCTCTATAGTAAGTGCGCCTCGGGTACCACATGTCATGTACTGCTCTTACATGTATTAGTGAGGTGCATGCACGATGATTGGTGGTCCATAGCTTCTCTCTACAGTACAGTGTGGTACTAGTCCTGTTACTGCTACTTACAACTGTATTAGTGTGGAGCATGCAGTGATTGGTGATCTATAGCGCCTCTCTAACAGTACAGTGCGGTAATACATTGTACTGTCAACCTGCTCTTACATGTATTAGTGAGGTGCATGCAGTGATTGGCGGTCTATAACATCTTTCTACAGTACAGTATGGTACTACAATGTCTTATGCTCTCCTTACATGAATTAGTGAGGTACATGCAGTGGATTGGTGGTATATAGCGCCTCTCTACAGTTACAGTGCTCCGGTATACATTGTCCGTACTGCTCTTACAATGTATTAGTGTGGTGCATGCAGTGATTGGTGGGTCTATAGCTCTCTCTACAGTACAGTGCTGGTACTACCATGTCCTGTACTGCTCCCTTATATCATATTAGTGAGGTGTGCAGTGATGGTTGGTCTCATAGCGCCTATCTACAGTACTAGTGCGGTACCACATGTCCCTGTATTGCTCTTACTGTACTTAGTGGAAGGCTGCAAGAGTGATTGGTGGTCTATAGCCCTCTCTTACAGTACAGTGCGGTATCACATGTCCTGTACATGCTCTTAAATGTCATTAGTGGTTGTGCATGCCAGTGATTGCGTTGGCTATAGCGCCTCTTACGTACATTGCCCTGGTACTGCTGTCCTTGTACTGCTTTTACATGTATTAGTGAGGTGATGCAGTGATTGGTGGTCTATAGCGCCTCTCTACAAGTACAGTGCGATGGATACTGCATGTCCTGTATGACTTTACATGTATTAGTGCGGTGCATGCAGTGATAGGCGGTCTATTGCGCATCTCAAACAGTACATGTGTTGCTACCTGTCCTGTATGCTCCTTACTATGTATAAGTGAGGATGCAGGCAATGATTGGGTGGTTATAGCTTCCTCTCTTACAGTAAAGTGCCGGTACCTACTGTCCTGTACTGCTCTTATGTATATTAGTTGAGATGCATTGCAGTGTCTGATGGTCTATAGCGCCTCTCTAATTCAGTGTGGTATCATCGTCCTGTACTGCTCTTACCATGTATTAGTGGGTGCATGCAGTCGATTGATGGTCTAACATTTCTGTGCATTACAGTGCATTTCTACAGGTCCTGTTACTGTTCTTACATGTTTAGTGAGGTGCTTGCAGTGATTAGCAGTCTATAGCACCTCATCTACAGTACAGTGCGAAGGTAACTAATTGTCCTGTACTGCTCGTACAAGTATTAGTGAGGTACATGCATGATTGGTAGGTCTATAGCACCTCTCTACAGTACAGTGTGGTACTAACAGGTCCTGTACTGTACTCTACATGTATTAGTAGGCACATGCAGTGATTTAGCAGGTCTATGGCGCCTCTCTACGTATAGTGCGGTACTACATGTCCCTGCTAGCTCATTTCATGTATTAGGGTGGTGCATCGCAGTGATTGGCGGTCTATAGGCCTTCTACAGTACAGATGTGGTACTTCATGTCCTGTACTGCTCTTACATGTATTAGTCGAGGTGCATGCAGTGGATTGTCGGTGGTCTATAAGCACACTCTCCCTCAGTCTGTGCAGGTAACTTTACTACATGTCCTGTACTGCTCTTACTTGTCATTAGTGAGGTGCATGCAGTTTGATTGGTGGTCTATAGCAGTGCTCTCTACAGTACAGTGCGGTAACTGCATGTCCTGTATGCTCTTACATGCATTAGTGAGGTGCATGCAGTATTGGCAGACTATTAGAACCTCTTACAGTACCAGTGCGTTACTACATGTTCCTTATACTGTCTTACATGTATTGTGTGCGTGCATGAGTGATTGGGCGGTCTATAGCGCCTCTCTGAAAGTACAGTGCGGTTACTACATGTACTGTACTGCTCTTACATGTATTAGGAGGTGCATCGCAGTTGATTGGAGGTTCTATAGCGTCCTCTATACAGTACAGTGCCTTACACTACATGTCATATACGGTCTTACATGTATTAGTGAGGTGCAAGCAGTGATTGACACGGTCTATAGCTCCTATATAAAGTACAGAGCGTACTAGCATGTCCTGTTACTTGCTCTCTTACATGTATTAGTGGGTCCATGCAGTGGATTGGTCCTATAGACCTCTCTATATACAGTGCCGGTATTACCTGTCCCTGTACTGATCTTAATGTATTTTGTGAGGTGCCATACTGTGATTGGTGGTCTATAGCGCTCTCACTTACAGTGAGGTATAACATGTCCTGTACTGCTCTTACAAGTCATTGGTGAGGTACATGCAGTGATTGGTGGTCTATAGCGCCTCTTACGTACAGTGTTGGATTACTACATGGTCCTGTACTGCTCTTACATGTATTTGTGGGGTGCAAGCAGTGATGGTGATCTATAGCCACCTTTTCTACAGTACAGATGCGGTTAGTACATGATACTGTAAGCATCTTACATGATATTTGTAAGGTGCATGCTTCGATTGGGTGGTCTATAGGCCCTATCTACAGTACGTGCAGGTACTACATGTCCTTGTACTGCTCTTACATTGTATTAGTGAGGTGTGCAGTGATTGGCAGGTCTATAGCACCTCTATACAGTACAGTGCGGTTATACATGTCATGTTACTGCTTTACATGTATTCTGTGAGGTGCATGCAAGTGATTGGTGGTCCTATAGCGCCTCTCTACAGTACACAGTGCGGTTTACTACATGTCCGGTACTGCTCCTTACAATGTATTAGTGAGGTGCCATTTGACCGTGATTGGTGGTCTATAGCGCCTCTGTACAGTTCAAGTGACGGTACTACATGTCCTGTACTTGCTTTACATGTATTAGTGAGGTGCATGCAGTGTTTGGTGGTCTATAGCGCCTCTCACAGTACAGTGCGGTACTACATGATCCTGTAATGCTCCTTACTTGTATTAGGTGAGGTGCATGCAGTGATTGGCGGTCTATGGCGCCTCTCCTAACTTACAGGACCGGTACTATACATACGGCCACTTTATTAGGTAGACACCTGATGCAACTGCTGTTAACATTAATTTCTAAATCAGCCAATCACATGGCGGCAAACTCAGTGCGTTAGCTCATGTGAATGGTCAATGGAACATCTCCTGCAGTTCAAACCGAGCATCAGTATGGGGAGAAAGGTGATTTGAGTGCCTTAGAACGTGGATGGTTCGTTGGTGCCAGAAGGGCTGGTCTGAGTATTTCAAGAAACTTGCTGATCTCCTGGGATTTTCACGCACACAACCCATTCTCTAGGGTTTACAGAGAATGGTCCGAAAAAGAAAACAACATCCAGTGAGCGGCACGTCCTGTGGGTGGAAATGCCTTGTTGATGCCTGAGGTCAAAGGAGAATGGGCAGGTCTGGTTCGAGGCTGATAGTAAGGCAACGTGACTCAAATAGCCACCCGTTAAAACCAAGTAGCAGAAGAGCATCTCTGATCGCACAGTTCGGCCAACTTTGAGGCGATGGGCTACAGCAGCAAAACCCACCGGGGGCCACTCCTTTCAGCTAAGAACAGGGGAAAATGAGGCTCCCAATTTTGCCCAAGTCATGAAATTGGACAGTAGAAGATTGGAAAAATTGCCCCGGGCTGGAGTCTCGATTTCTGCTGCGAATTCGGGTGGTGGGCAGAATTTGGGTCAAAACATGAAAGCATGGTCCATCCTCCTTGTATCAAGGTTTTTGGTGGGGGGTGGGTGTCTTTTTGTGGGGGAATTTTTCTTGGCACTCTTTGGGCCCCTTGTACCAATGAGCATGTTGCCAACGCCCCAGCCTACCTGAGTATTGTTTCGCCTGTCCTCCTTTGACCACAATGAAAACCCCAAAATCGATGGCACTTTCGCGGATAATGGCCATGTCATAAAAAGGGAATATCTCAGATGGTTTTTTTGAACAGACAATGATTCACTGTACCAAAGGCCTCCCACGTCACCCGATCTCAAAACCAATAGAGCATCTTTGGGATGTTGGAACGGGGATTTGCATCTGGATTGCAGCCGACAAATTTGCGGGAAAAATGTGTGATTTTCCTCATTTTAAATGGACAAAAAACTTGGGAATGCTTCCAGCACCTTGTTTGAATCAGCCCCCGAAAATTGAGGCCTTTTTGAAGGCAAAAGGGGGGCCCCAACCCTTCTAGCTGGGGTTCAATAAAGTGGCCGGTGGTGTATGTCCTTCCCTTTAAATGTATTGTAGGGGCATGCAGTGTTTTGCGTTATAGCGCCTTTACAGTAAATGGGGACCACATGTCCTGTATTCTTATTGTATTAGTGAGGTGCATGAGTGATTGGTGGGCTATAGCTCCCCTCTACAGTACGTGCAACTAATACCTGTCTGCTTTAAATTATTAGTGAGGGCATGCATGATTTGGGGGTCTATGCGCCTCCCTACAGTACAGTGCCCGGGATAAATGTCCTGTACTGCCCTTTTTCATGTATTAGTGAGGTGCATTTCAGTGATTTTGGGGGCTATAGCGCCTCTCACAGTCAGGTGGTATACTGTCCTTTATGCTCTTACAGTTAAGTGAGTGCTGCAGTATTTCTGGTTATACCCCCTCTTACGTACATGCGGTCTACATCCTTGTACTGCTCTTCAGTATTAGTGAAGTGATGCAGTAATTTTTGGGGGTCATGCGCCTTTAACAGTCAGGGTGTACATTTTTTGTATGCTTCTTTTACATGTAAATTTGTAGGTATTGGTGATTGGTGGTCAACCACCCCTCTACAGTACAGTGCGGTACTAATGTCCTCACTGCTCTTTTTCATGATTTTGGGGGTGCATGCAGTGATTTGGGGGTCTATGCCACCTCTCTACAGACGTGCAGTGCTACATGTCCCGTACTGTTCCCTTTCCTTTATCATGAGGTGCATGCAGTGATTGGTGGTTCTATAGCGCCTCTTACATACTGCGGTACTACTGTCGTCGCCTTATATGTATTATTTAGGGGCATGCATGTTTGGTGGTTATAGCTCCTCTCCCGTACAGTGTGGGACAAAATTCCTGTATGCTTTACATTATTATGGGGGCTGCAGGATTCGGTCTAAGTGCCCTCTACAGTACGGCGGTACTCATGTCCTGTCTGCTCCCTTCATGTATTGTAATTAAAATGCAGTGATTATGGGCTTTCGCCTCTCTACTACAGTGCCCATTTAAATGTCCGTCTCTCTTACTGTATTAGTGAGGATGGCAGGTTGGGGCTATAGCTTCTCTCTCAGACATGCTTACTACATGCCTTACTGCTTTACAAATTGTTGGGGGATGCATGGTTTTGGGGGTCTATACGCCTCTCTTGTAAGTGTGGTACTACATGTTTGTCTGCCTTTCATTTTTTGGGGGTCATGCAGGGGGTTGGCGGCATAGCACCCCTCTAAGTACAGTGTGTTACTACATTTTCCCATACTTCTTTTATGTATTTGTAGTGCATGCAGTGATGATGGTCATAAGCACCTCTCTACAGTACGTGTGGGACTTCAGTTCCTGTCTGCTTTACTGTATTGTGAGGGCACAGGATTTGGGGGTCCGCCTCTTTTTAGTACAGTGCGGGACTACATATCCTTATGCTCTACCCCTTATTGTGGGTCATGCAGTGATGGTGGTCTATGCGCCTCTCTACAGTACATCTATACAGCCTGTTCGCTCTTACATGTATTATTTAGGACATGCAGTTATTGGGGGGGCTATAGCACCCTAAAAAACAGGCGGTACTACAAGTACTTAACCCCTTACATGTATTAGTGAGGTGCATGCAGTGATTTGGTGGTCTATTCCCTCTCTCAGTTAGTGCGGGGACTAAATGTCCCCGTAATGCTTTACTGTATTGTGAGGTACATGCAGTGATTGGTTTTCTATGCACCCCTTTACAGTACAATTTCGGGGGACACATTCCTGTACTGCTCTAAAAATTATTTGAGGTGCTGCGTGATTGGCTATGCTCCCTCTTACGACAGTGCGTAAAATCTATCCCGTACGCTTTTACTTTTATTAGTAGGTGTTGCAGTGATTGGTGGTCTATAGCGCCTTTACGTACAGGCGGGATACATGTCCTGTACTGCTTTACATGTATTAGTGGGGTCATGCAGTGATTTTTGGGCTATAGGCCTTTTTTACGTACGTGGGCTACGTCCTGACTGCTCTTACATTTTTTGTTGTAAAAGCAGGGGTTTGGGGGTTTAGCGCCTCTCACAGTAAAAGGGCAGTATAATTTTGTCTGCTCTTCATTATTTTGCAAAGGGCTTTCAGTGATTTGGGGGTCTATAGCGCCTCTTAAGTACAGTTCCCCGGGGCTACTGTCCTTACTGTCTTTCAGTATTAGGAGGTGCCCTTAATTGGTGACTATAGCGCCTCTCTACTCGTGCGGGGTACTTCCTGACTGCTCTTACATGTTTGTGAGGTTTAACAGGATTGGTGGTTTAAGCGCCCCTCTACAGTAAGTGCGGGGCTACATATCCTGTAGCTCTTCAGTAATAGTGAGGTGCAGCGTGTTTTTGGTTGTAGGCCTTTACGTAAGTGTGGTACTACAAAGTCCTGTACTGCTCCATGTTTTTGAGGGGGCAGTGAGGTGGTTTTTTTGCGCCTCTCTACATTTTTTCAGTGCGGGCCATGCCCGTATGCTCTTTCATTTTTATGAAGGGGCATGTGTGATTGGGGGTCTATTCTCCTTTACAGTACAGGGGGAAATACATGCCTGTACCGTTTTTAGTTTTTGGGTGCATGCGGATGGTGGGCTATAGGCCCCTTTCGTACAGTGCGGTACTATATGTCGTACTGCTCTTAATGATTAGTGAGGTGCATGCGTGATTAGAGTCTGTAACACCTCTAACTATTCAGTGAGGTATCTTCCTGCTCTGCTTTTCAGGTCCTAAGGAGCAGCCCCATTTTCTTTTTTCTTTTAGATTGTGTATAAAGTTTATGACCATAGAAGCTCCTGTCCTCAACAGCATAGGACAGCTTCCGGCAGCTCTTTCTGTTATATGTATAGACTTGCTTTATCTTTGCATTAGATCCGGTCTAATGGCTATTTTGGGACAAGAAATAAAATACTCATTTAGGCCATTTTGGTTCTTACATATGGGTTCCAAAGTCTTCATAAAAATTTAAAAAATTTTTTTTCCCTCTTTCCTCTTCCACATTTTTGCATCTTTGGGTTTAGTTTATGGACTTTGTCTTTTTTTAACCTATTTAAATTTTAAAATCGGATTGTTTTTCTGTGTAACTTTTCTAAACTTTATTTTCTTATTTGGGTTTTTGGGGCCTTTTAAATCAAAATTTACGTTTCCATGGGTTTTTGGTCTCAACATCAAAAGGGTTTCCCAGAAACCCAATTAAATTAGGGCGAGATGTCCCCAAAAATTGCCCCGGTGTCGTCAGGTTTAGCGCAAGTGTAAAGTGCGGAGAAAGTCCCAGCATCAAAAATCTTTGGGTTTAGGTATATACTTCATAGTGAACATAAGCCCAAAAAAGGTCGCTGTGCGCCCCAAATGAAGTGGCCTATTGGGCACATAGCACACATAACAATGAATGGTTAGGTGCTTTCAAAATATCGTAAAGATAAGCTATGCGCTTCCCTGCACAAAGTGCCCCCGATAGGGGCGTTACATACTCTAACAAGAATTTGTGCCACGATTAGTGCAAAAACCGGGACCCAAGTTATCATTGGAAGCGTCTGTAATTCCCCCATCAGGGCCCAAATCGTGCAGGAAGCGGGATGCTTTAAAATTTCGAGTATATTAAATGCGCCTAACACGTACGTGAAAGCGCCAAAACACATATACCCTTGTAAATGATGTGCTATGCGCCTCAATAGCGCATCGTGTTATGGAGGTCCACGCCACCCAATTTTTTTTTTAGCCCATTCCCCATGTGTCATTTTCCCCGGCGTTAATGCCCCTAGGTTTTGGGTGTACACAGTTCATTACATCCAAAATATGGCTCAAATAAGCGGTTTAGCGCAATATAGACCCAAAAAACTGGCGTTGGCGTACTGGGAAATGTCGCTCTATATATTGAGGGACCAGTGTACAAGGTTGGTGTTTATACCCAAAAGTGACACAACCCGAGTAAGCTACAATAAAGCTATATCCTGATTTGGTCAAATTGCCTGAATGTACCACAAGACACCAATACCAAATAAACCTTGCCTTGAACATACCTTTATACTGGGAAGCGTGGGGGTGGTGGTGGTGGTGGGGTTAGCCTTAAAGGGGTTGTCCCACCAAACACATTGATGGCATACCGATAAGATAGACCAATAGGATTCAGAGGAAGAGAAGATGTTTCATAACTATTTGATAGAGAACACAAGGATTTACTAAAACAGACCTGCCAGGAGGTATCACAGGTTCCCTCCTCTCCTCAATATGGCAGAAGATTTTCCAAAGCTGTTTTATAAATTAGTCAACTAACTCAGTATAGGGCTGTGCTTATTTTGGTGATGTCTGAACCCTCGGAATCTGCAGACTAGAAGGCTCGTGTTCCAGAATATCTTGTATTTCTAGTAAACCAAGCTGTACTGAACAGCCTGGGGCTTCAATGGCAGCCATTTATCGGATATAGTTTCCCAGTTACCAGGGACATTATATCCAGTGTTAAGGACACTGACCGGACTATGGGACAGTGCTTGTTACTTGAGATGGGGACATTTATTTGGGAAATATTCCATATTTGGTACACAAGTGTAAAATAAAACACAATTTTCAAGTTTTAAATGTAGAATAGACAAAAATTGCCAAAAAAAAAAGAGGTTTTAAAAAAGGTTTCATTGTTTTCGGCTAAAGTGTTAAATTAATTTAAAAAATGTATATTTTTTTTCCCCAAAAATAAAAAAAGATACTTTTTTTTGCCGGATTTAAAGTAAACCCCCTGCATTGCTTTGCCGGGGATTTAAAAAAGTCCCAATAGGCACATTGTTTCTTTTACCCTAAAGAATGGGAAAGGGTTTTTGCTTTTGGAGTCAAAAATTTGATACTTTATTGCATTTAAAAAAATTTTAAAAATTGCTGGGTTTTATCAATTTAAAAAATTTTACCCGGTTTCAGTTAAGGTAGATAAATTTTTACCTGTTGCTTTTTTAAATGGGGATAACCAAAAGCTTTTTAAAAATTTACAAAACGTTTGTATGGGGGGGAAAGCCAGATTTTTCCATAAACCCCGTTCAGCCTTTTTGGGGTAAAGTGTTTTGGGGTTTCCCAAAGGGAAAGGAAAACCCCATGAGGTAAAGCCCCTTTTTTCCCCATTTTAGGGAGAAAATTCCCCCCAGTTCCAATCTGAAAAAATCCCTGGATCGGACCCCCCTCGCCCCGAATTCCAGTCACTAATTTTTCCCGTTATATTATTTCTCTAAAATTTTCTCCAGACCCTTCCCCAAATCCGTGTCACTTAACTTGTTTTTATTATTACATTTTAGGGAAAAAATATCCAGACCAACTCCAGAATCCCCGGCACTATAACTTGCTATTTATTCATCTAGAAATTTTTCCCGACCCTTCCCCAGAATCCCGGGCCTAAAATTTTTCAAATTTTTTACATCAAAAAATGTCTCCAGAAACCCTTACCCCCAAAAACCTGGTTTACCTTTTTAAAAAGTTTATTTTTAAATCAAAAAAATGTCCCCCCAAACCCCTTTTCCCAAAAAACCCGGCACTATAACTTGTTCAAATTTTTACACTAGAAAGTTTCAGAAACCCCTTCCCCCAGAATTTTCCCGGGCCCCTATAACTTGGTTTATTTTTTCCCCCCTTACATCTAGAAAAGCTCCCGACCCTTCTTTTAGAATTTGGTACTATAACCTGTTTTTTTTATTACATCGAAAAAGTCTTCAGACCCTTCCCCCCGAATTTCCCGGTCGCAATAACTTTTCTTTTTTACATATAAAATGTATCCAGGGGCCCTTCTCCAGGGAAACCCCGGGGTTTACTATAAACCTTTTTAATATTATTATATCTAAAATGTATCCCGACCCTTTTTCCAGAATCCTGGTCACTTTAACCTTGTTATTTTTAAATTTCATCTAAAATGTATCCAGACCCTTCTCCAAATCCTGGTACCTATAACTTTTTTATATTATTAAATTAGAAATGTATCCCGACCCTTTTTCCAGAATCCTGGTCCTATAACTTGTTCTTTTTTACAGCTGAAATTTTTTCCCGGGCCCCTTTTCCAATTTGGGCACTATAAAAAGTTATATTATTTTCTCTTGAAAAATTTTTCCAGACCCCTCCAGAATCCTGGTCACCCAAAACTTGTTTTTATTAATTTCATCTAAAAATGTATCCAGACCCCTTTTCCCGATTCCCGGTCCCCTATAACTTGGGTTTTAAAATTTTTACATCTAGAAAAGTTTTCCAGACCAATCTCCAGAATCCTTGGGCACTATAACCTGTTTTTTTAAAATTTTTACATTTTAGAAATGTATCCAACCCCCCTTTTTCCCGAATCCTGGGAACTATAAAATTGTTAAATTTAAATCTAGAAATGTTATCCAGACCCCTTTTTCCCGAAACCGGGCATTTTAACTTTTTTATTATTACATCCCAGAAATTATCCAGACCCTTTTCTCCAGAAATCCCGGTCATTTTAAATTGTTATTTTTATTCATCTAGAAATGGGATCCAGACCTTCTCCAAATCCTGGTCTAAAACTGTTATATTAAATTAAAATTAAAAAATAAAATCCCAGACCCTTCTCCAGAATCCCCCGGGAACATAAAATTGTTTATTATTAATTTTAAAATTGGGCTTTAACCCCCTTTTCCCGAATCCTGGGGCGCTAAAACTGTTATATTATTACATCTAGAAATGTATCCCGACCCTTCTCCAGAATTTCCCGGGCAATATAACTTGTTTTATTATTCATCTAAAATGTATCCAGACCCTTTTCCAGAATTTTTTGGTCGCAAAAACTTGTTCTATTTTTAATCTAGAAAATTTTCCAGACCCTTTTCCCGAAAACCCCGGGCACTAAAACTTGTTCTATTATTAAAATTTTAGAAAAATTTCCAGACCCCCTTTTCCAAAACCTTTTCCCCTTTTAACTTGTTTTTTTTATTACATCTAAAAAATGTCCCCCCGACCCCTTTTCCAAATTTCCCCCCACTAAAACTTGTTATATTATTACAAAAAAAATGTATCCAACCCCTTTTCCCCGAATCCCGGGCACTATTTTTGTTTTTATTTTTACTTTTAGAAAAATATCCGGACCCTTCCCAGAATCCCCGGGTTTATATAAATTGTTTTATTTTTTACATTAGAAATTTCTCCAGACCCCTCTCCCCGAAAAACCCGGTCACTATAAAATTTTTAAAAATTTTTACAAACAAAAAAATGAAACCAGACCCTTTCTGCAATCCCCCGTCACTTAACTTGTTATACTATTACATTTAAAAAATTTTTCCCGGCCCCTTTTGGAAAAATCCTAGTCACTATATTTGTTTTTATTTTTTAAATCTAAAAAAATGTATCCCGAACCCTTTCCAAACCCGGCACAAAAACTTGTTATATTATTAAAATTTTAGAAATGAATCCGGCCCTTCTCCCAAAAAACCGTAATAAAATTGGGTTTTAACTATTTCATTTAAAAATTTTATTCCCGGGCCCTTAGGCCCGAAAACCTAGTAAATTTAAACTTGTTATATTATTACAACTAGAAATTCTCCCGGGCCCTTTTTTCCAGAATCCCGATCACTATAACTTGCCCTTTTTAACCCTTTTTTTGCAGGGAAACGTGATGAATAGATACATTGTTGCTTATGAAGTATAGAATGGATATATTGTTGCATGTATGGAGATTAAAAAGGTCTATTAATTGTTAATTTGTAGCAAACAGGTGCAGAGGTTGTACAGAGCTATAGTATAACTAGTCTAGCACTAGGACGGACAATTCTTATACAGATTTAACCTGCTATAATTAAGGATTATACATACATAGTCCTCCAGAAGAGACACTAATTCATTGATACAGTTATTGCACTTTTGCTGCACAGACTGTCTCCGGCTAGAGTGACAGGACAGTGCAGGGTGCTGCTGTCGACAAGGTCATAACCCTGTAAGGGGAAGAACTGGTGACATCCAAGTCTCACCCTCTGATCTCCCTGATGCGTATTTCATTTATGTTTATCCAATATTCTCATATGACACTGCAGCCACCACACGTTCTGCATAAATCATCGCTGCTAAAGCCTCGCAGGAGACCTTTGAGAGGGTCCAGTAAATGCTTCACAAGGAAATCACAGTCACATGAAAATCTGGGGCCACATTCTCACAGGTTCATGGTCGGCGTTGTCAGAATCTCATTTACTGCAAATCAGCTGCAAATTCTTTGCTGGATCTCAATCCCTATCATGAGGTGTCTCCACTAATATCATTTACCTATGCGTCTATGGAGCAGACAACGGGCACTGGATAAGTGATACAGTAAGAGTCGATTCCCCTATGGGGACAAGTAAAAAAAAACATAAAAAACATACGGCAACATGTATGAAAAAACAAAACCACAGAAAAATGGGACACAAATTACCAAAAAAAAAACTTACAAAAAACCACACTTACAGGTCAATGGCTTTGTGGATAACACCCGGATAAACCCAGCAGGCGTCTCGGCCCTTGTGCTGCATGGGAAAAAGTTAACAGGTGCCGTTATTAATGAGCAAATGCTTCTAGGTACAAAATCACCCCCAGCAACAAAAAGCCACAGTATAACACATGGGGAGACTGCACACATGGGGAAATGCAACAATACCGATGAAAATTGCATATAGATAAAGCGATAGAAAGGGTAACGCCACTTATACAGTTACACCACGCTGGGTGATATAAGCTGAAAACCCAGCGTGGTGTAACTGTATAAATGGCGTTACCCTTTGTATGCTTTATCTATATGCAATTTTATCGGGATTGTTGCATTTGTGGGAAATCTCCCCATGTGTTATACTGTGGCTTTTTGCATGCTGGTGTGATCTAGTACATAGAGCATTTGCTCATTAATTAACGGCACCTGTTATCTTTTTCCATGCAGCACAAGGGCCAGAGACGCCCGCTGCTGGTATCCAGTGCATCCACCAGCCGTTGAGCTGTAAGTGTTGCACATGTATGAAAACTGTCTAGGTCTAAAATTCACTTTGTTGCCCATAGCAACCAGTCAGAGCGCCCCTTTGATTTCATATAGTGCTCTGGAGAAATTAAAGGGGCACCTTGATTGGTTGTTATGAGCTCTGATTGGTTGTTATGGGCAACATAGTGAATTTTAGACCTAGACAGTTTTCATACATGTGGCCCATAGTGTAAAATAAAAAGTAAAAAAACCCACAAATGAATAAAGTAAAACACACACCCTACCCTTCCCCCATTAAGAATGTCAACTACCCCCCAATAGATTAAACCCAGAAAAGTACACAAATTTGGTATCGTCACTTACATAACAACCTAGCCCAGAGGTCTTCAAAATGCGGCCCACCAACTGTCAGGAAAATACAACACCCAACATGCCCACAGTTATAGATTATATAAATGCATGATGGGAGTTGTCGTTTTTCAAGAGCTGGAGGGCCGCAGTTTGAAGACCCCTGACCTAGCCTATAAATCCAGCATAAAAAAAAAAAACAATGGCAGAATTGCAATTTTTGTTCATTTCGAAGCACATGAAATAGAATAAAAAGTGATCAAAAGTCACATACACACCAAAGTGGGACCAATGAAGACGCCAGTTCGTCCCACAAAAAGAAGCCCCTACACAGCTCTGTATACAGAAAAATGAAAAATGTCTGTCAGAATACAGCGAAGTATAGAGAGTGTTTTACACAATATAGTACAATTAACATATCACGTATACTGCACGGTGGACGCTGTAAAAATAAAAATAAAAACACTACTAAATTAAAAATAGAAAACACTAATAGGATTGCTATATTCTGCTCATCCCGCCTCCAAAAAACCTTGATAAAAAGTGTTCAAACCGTCATATGAATCCCAAAAAGGTACCAATGAAAATGTCTACTCATCCTGCAAAAAACAAGCCCTTATACAAGCACCATATAGAGAAAATTAAAAAAAAAAAAAGTTATGGCTGTCAGGCTCTGCAACATAAAGACACTAATTTTTAGAAACGAATTTCTATTGTGTAAACGAAGTATAACATAAAAAAACTATCTAAAATCATAATGTTGTAATTGTACTGACCCACAAGTTATCCGGTAATTAATACTGCACGGCGAATGCTGTAAAAATGAAGTAAAAAAACACCGGCGAAACTGCAAGTTTTTCTTTTCCCACTTCAGGGGTCCATGCTAAAAAAAAAAATCTATAAACTAGGGGCCCCAAAAAATCACAATTAAAGTAGTGAATCTGTGGGGGTGCTGATCCAAGTGGGGAAAATTTCTGGGGGTTTTTCCCCCTTTTCTGATATTTTTGGGGGACTTTGCAAATTCCATGACCCCCCCAAAAACTGGTTCCAAAAGCCAAAAAAGCCCCCCCCCTTGTCACCCCCCCATGCCCCCAAATGCCTTTTAAAAAATTTTTAAAAAATTTGCATAACAAATTATGGGGCGCTTTTTTTTTTTTTTTTTTCCAAATTTTTTGGAAAATCAACATTTTCCCCAAAACTATGCTAAAAAAAATTGTGAAACACTTGTGGTCAATATACTCATCCCACCCCTCAAGATAAAAATATATTCCTTAAGGGGTTTATTTTCCCCAATAAGGTCTTTTTAATATATTCGTTATATCTTAGCAACTTAGGGGGTCTTAAAAAGTAAGATGGAGCCTAAAAAATATCCTAATGAAAATGAGACCTCAAAGTCCGGTAGGTGCTCCTCCTATTCTGAGCCAAATAGCGCATGGGGCCCAAATATTGTAACTCAAATGCAACAAATCGGGGGAAATATTGAGTTGCTTTTCCCCTGGTACTCTTCTTGTTTCAGTAAAAATCTTTACTTTTGAAAATATCTAAAAAAAAAAAATAAATAAATTTTTTCATTGCACCTCCTCTTTTCTTTAATTTCTGTGAAACCTAAGGGGTTATAAATTCCCAAAATGCATTTTGAATACTTACTGGGTAAATTTTTTTTTTTAGTTTGGGTCATTTGGGGGGTCTAACATATGGGTCCCCATAAATACGCGAACTGGGTATTCCAAAAAAAAAATATTTTTTCTTGAAAATATGAAAAAATACTACTAAATTTATAATTCATCATATGTGGTAAAAATATGTTTAAAAAAATATGCCAACCCACATAGACATTGGGACTATTATAATAAATTTTGTGTGGATAACTATCTGTCTTACCAAAAATTTTTTTAACTTTGAAAATGGAAAAACTTTTAAAATTTTCAGAACATTTTGTATTTTTCAAAATTAATTTTTTTCCCAAATATTTTTCAAATTTTAAACCCTAAAATCACAGAGTCGCTCCCCTTCTAACATTACCTTATATCACAGAGCTCACTCTTCCTCTATATATAAACCCCCATTTTTCCCCGGCTCAGTCCTTTAATATTAAACCTTAATACAGAGTCCCTCCCCCCCTTATAAACCCTAAACCCCCAGAGCTCAGTCCTCTCCTTATCATTAACCCTATATATCACAGAGTCAGCTCCTCTCCTCTTCATATAACCCATATATCACAGAGCTCAGCCTCCTCTCCTCTATCTTTAAACCCTATATATCACAGAGCTCCTCCTCCCCCTCTATCAATAACCCTATACATCCAAGCTCACTCCTCTCCTCTTCATTAACCCCCATAAAACACAGAGCTCAGCTTCTCTCCCTCCATATATAACCCTAATATCACAGAGCTCAGTCCTCCCTCTACTTAACCCTAAATCACAGAGCTCCCCCCCCCTTACAATAACCCTTATATAAAGGGCCAGTCCTCCCCCTCTACATATAACCCATAATCCCAGAGCCAGCCCTCTATCATATACCCCTAAATATCACAGACCCAAATCCTCTTCATATACCCTTTTATACACAAGTCGCTCCTTATTTTTAAACCCTATATATCACAAGTCAGTCCCCCTTTTTTATATAAAACCCCTTTTAATAGGCTCGCTCCTCTCCCCCATAGACTTCAATGGAAAATCCGTGCAGCAGTTCTCACTGCACAGATTTTCCGATGGAAGGTGTTTTACACCACCGGCAATCTGAAAACTTAAAAACATTTCATTTTCCCTCGGGTTTTCCCCGGGGGAGAAGTGGAAAGGACGGATGTCAACACTCTGCAGACCCCCTGTTTTTTTCGTGCCGCAAGCGTCAGCCCCCTCCCAGTGACAAGCTCCTTTTCGAAACCTCCCACTGGTGTAAGCATTATAAATTAGCCTAAGAGGAAACAAAGTGAGAAATCCACTCTGCTCCCCCCTTTGTTACGGCAGGGGGGTAGAAGGGAACAACTGCAAAAGGCTTTGTTATATGGGGGGCGTGTAAAGGTTTGGGGTTTTTGAGGGGAGAGTGAATCTAGATAAAACCAGTTTTTCCAATCCTTCACATAGCGCTGGAGATGAGCATAGAGGAACAGCCCTTATTAACAACACAGCCATTTCAGGCGTTCGTTTTTTCTTTATTTTTCCACAGCTCAAAAGTAAGAACGGTTCAGGGAGCCAATCACAGAACCGCGAGCGTGTCCCACCCCGGGGGATGTCCCAACAGGATTAATTAAATATCCAAAACCAATCACAGCAAGGGGGGCGTGCCAACCCCACCTTTCCTTTTTTGGGGTAGAACACACGATTAGTCAACTGCTTACTAAATGATTTGGTAAAACAAAAAAATCGCAAAAGTCTTATTTTTTTATGTCCCCCAATACGATTTGATCTTTGTAACAAGAAAAAACCCTTTTCTATTGTTTTTGAGGGATGAATAACACCACAAACCCTCCCCTCCCCCCGTAAAAATAAAACCCCAATTGTATAAAATTATTTAGAAAGGGTTTCAGCCCCGAGGGAATGATATCCCTTTTTTTTACACCCCAATTCAAAAGACGGTTCGGCCGTCGCAGCAAATCTGAGGTCTATTGTGGTCAATCCCTGAATTAATCCCTGATTTACGCTGACCTCCATATTTAGCTGCCGCCCCTTGGCCTCTGTTCTCTTATAGGTCTATTATAAGTCGCCTTCCTTTCTGTTTCTTTTAAAATTTTAGCTGATTTGCTATTCACTTACCTGTACTTTTCATTGCACTCTTCGTGCTGTTTGAAAAGGGGCGTCTTTTAAAAAACCCTTTAAAGGGGTTTTTTCACTACAAGGATTGCTTTTTATTTTAAAAAGATCTTGCAAAAAAAAGCCCCTTTGCAAATTTTTTGTGCCCCTTTTTTAAACCCCCAGGGGGGGTTTTCCTACCTTTTCCCCCTTTAGAACCCCCCTTTGATAAAGCCCTTTTTTATTCTCCTGAAGGCGCCACACTGGTCCTATAGCTACAGACCTGTTTGATCTCCCTGATGCCGCCAGCACGGTCTTATGCTACAGACCTTCCCATCTTCCTATAGGTGGGCCAAGCCCCTGTTGCCTTTTATACCCCCCTTTAAAGACCGTTTGATCTCTCCTGATGGCCCGCCAGCACTGGTCCTATAGCTCAGACCTGTTCAATTTTCCTGATAGGCTCCACACGGGTTCTATGCTACAGACCTTCAATCTCTCCTGATAGGGCCACACTTTTTCTGTAGCTACAGCCCTTTTTGATCTCCCTGATAGGCTGCCAGCGTGATTGCTACAGTTTCAGACCTGTTCCATCTCCCTGATGGGCTGCTGAACTGGTGGGGCCCCCTTTTTTAGTTTAAACCCAGGACCTGTTCCATCTCCCCGATAGGTGCCACACTGTTTGCTATACTACAGACCGGGCTTCTATGCAGCCTAGTAGAACCCAGTAAACCCCCCCCTGAATTCAAAATAAAACCCAAGAAAAAGGATGAGGTGAGATGAATCATGTAGTGAGACAACCCCTTTAATCACCAGACATGAAAAGCTTCAATGACCTGCAACATTTTATAGCTTTTGGTTGCCTGAGTTTCAATAGTAATACATTTTTTTTAATGTTTTCTATGACACAGTTTCATGAGGACTTGTTTTATGTGGGAGAAGTATTTTTAGGGGGTGTGGTTTGAGTTTCCCTATAAACTACTGCGTAATTTTAAAAAAATTGCAGGGTGAACATCAAAGGTTTTTTGCATTTGTTTTTTAATTATTTTTCACGGCAATCACATTTCATACTAAATAACCTGTTAGAGTAATTCTACAGGTTATTACAGTCGTGTGGTGACCTGATACGTGTTGGGTCGGGTTTTGTTGTTGTGTATTATATACACAACACAACAATATACACAGCTGCGAGCGGGCAGCGACATCCGCCTGCGCTGTTTAACCCTTTAGATGCTGCGGCAAATGGGCCCCGGGGGTTTAAAGAATGAAACGGTGCCCCGGCACCGTCTTCCCGGCGATCGGTCGGCAGCATTACTCTGCGATCCGACGCCCCGGCATGCCGGGAGCCTTGTGAACGCTCCCATCATGCCTTTCCCGTTTGCCCACTCCGCCGCGGCGGAAGGGGAAACCGCCATCTTTTACAGCCTAATGCATTGTCTATGCAACTTTTAACTGTTTTTAACGACGCCCCATTAGGGGTCAAGCAGGGGGATCAATTTAAAAGAAAAAAAAAAGAAATAAAGTTTTAAAGTAAAAAAAAAAAAGTATTAAAAGTTCAATCACCCCCTTTCCCATTTTACAAATAAAAACAAAAAAATTTTTAAAAAGTTCACTTTTTTTGGGTCCCCCGCCCGAAAAATTTTGATCTATAAAAATATAACATCATTTACCCGTCGCAAAACACGGGGAAGAACTAAAAAAATCGCTTTTTTTTTTGTCATTGTCATTTTAAATTTTTAAAAAATTTTTAAAAAATCAAAAAAGCGCATGCATTCCCAAAATGCTACCATAAAAAGTACACTTCGCCCCAAAAAATGCCCTCACTGATCCTAAGTGTTAGTACAAAAAAAGTTTTGGTCGCACAAAAAGGCCCCCGCAAATTTCAAAAATAGAAAAATGTTGGGATTTTTTTTACGCCCCCAAAACTAAAAGAAACCCTACATGTTTGGATTGCCGTGGTATCAACCTGGAATACAGAAAGACATGTTTTTTCTGAAGATTTAACGCCAAAAAAGCAAAACACCCGCAAAAAACGTTTTTTTTTTTGCAAAATTTTTCCACTTGTAATTTTTTTTTTCAGTTTTTTTTGTTTTTTCTGTAGACAGTGATAAAACCATTAAAAGTACATCTTTTCCGCAAAATAAAAGCCCTCATAGGGTTTTGTAGGTGGGAAAAAAAAAAAAGTTATGGCTCTGAAAAGGCGAGGGGGGAAAAATTTTTAAAGTGTCAAAAAACAAAAAAACCCGGGTTCTTAAGGGGTTAATGGGTTGGATGAATTTAAGGGACACTACTCCCAATAGGTGGCACCAAAGCCCAAGCTCTCTTCCCTAGAGCGCATATGACTACTTCCCATCAGTGTCAGTCTGGGGTGCCTAGGGCCCACAGGTGGAGGCAGTGTCGGACTGGGGGGTCTGGGGCCCACAGGTGGAGGTGATTCTAGGGGCCCATCAGTTGAGCTGTTTCTGGGCCCAGCGGTGGAGTTTACTTTAGGCCCACCCCAAAAGTATGTAAAGACTGCACAGGCCTCCATACTCTACATTTCTTTTTTTTTCCTCTTCTGATAAAATTATGCAGTTAAAAAGCAACTCCAAATCTAACATGCTAAGGGGCCCATCAGTGGATTCCACTATTCCCCTATGGGCCAGTCCGAGCCTGCTTCCCGTGGAGCATTGTGTGGTCTATGAGTCCCCATACACCTTTATGGTGCTCTCTCCAAAGAAGAAACCTTAAGGGCATGTTCAACACGGGGTTTGGCGCGGGGTTTGGGCCCCGTCCCACCCCGCCCCAAACTCGCGTTCCCGACCGTGGACCCCTGTCAAGAATTTACGGGGTTCTCAAACCTTTCGGGAAAGGGAAAAACCCCCAGGTGAGAAAATTAACGCGGTTTTTTCCAAAGGGAAAACATGTTAATAAAAATGGGGCGATTTGGCCGTGGTTTTTGGGCCGCAGAAAAACCCCGTCGGTCCCCGGGCCCAAACCACGGCCAAATCCGTCGTGTGAAGAGGGCCTAACCCTTTAGGGATAAGTCCAGTCTAAGATCCTTTCTTTGCAACCACTTGGATAACTTGCGTGTATTTTCAGCACCATCTGCTGAAATGGCAAACCTAAGGAACATAACCCGCGGCACTACAAGATATCAATACTTTTGGAAGGACCTTACATTTTGGGGGGCCCCATCTACTGTCAAATCCCTTTCTTCTCCTCAAAATTTTTTCAGCTCCTAAACACGATCATCATTAGTCATGTTCTGTATCTGCCAGGCCATAAAACAGCTCTGTAGCCTTCACACCCACAGCACATTACATCATTGCCGGACTACACCCCATTGGGGTTAGTAATTGGGGTTTTTTCCTGACCTCAGCTTGGTGTAATGTCTTGGGGAACGGCAAAATTGG